>OX155950.1:36020238-36207230 GCA_944548615.1 Micropterix aruncella
AAACTGACACACCATCTGAACAAACCGGTATCTATAGGGAGTACGGCTAGACAGTCGAGGAACGTCTGAAGCAATCTTGACTATCACAAAGTATGTGACAGAAAATATTGATGCAAATAAGCGATGACTAGGAATTTTTCTTGACCTGGCTAAAGCATTCGATACAGTTCCACATGACAAACTATTAGAAAAGTTAACACAACATGGTTTTGGTGACATCGAGATAAGTTGGTTTACTAGCTACATTACGGGAAGATCACAAAGAGTGAAAAATTGACGATGTTCTAAGTGATGGCTTGCCTTGCAACTACGGTGTTCCCCAGGGAAGTACGTTGGGGCCTTTACTTTTTCTCGTGTACATCAACAACTTTTGTCAACTGGAAATAACTGGCTCTGTTCTGTCATTTGCTGATGATACGGTGTTACTTTTCCAAGCAGACACATGGGAGTTAGTATTCGGCCAGGCAGAGACTGGATTAAAAGCAGCCCATCAATGGCTAGACAAAAACTTGCTAACACTCAATAGGGAAAAGACGAAGTATTTGACCTTTTGTATCGACAGGAGGCAGCAGCCATCACCTGAATTGCAACTTATACTGAACGAATGCAATTATGATAACTACTGCAACTGCCACCCATTGGAAAAAGCATGTCAAATAAAATACCTAGGAATCACTATTGACAATAACCTAAAATGGTATGACCATGTTGACATCACAGCGTTAAGAATGAGAAAACTAATGTATGTATTTAAAAATATTCGAAACGTCTTTGAAATCAATGTCTTGAGGACGATATATTACGCGTTAGCTCAATCTCTGCTAATATACGGACAACTAGGCTGGGGTGGTATGGCCAAAACAAATCTGGATCCTCTGATAAAGGCCCAAAAGGCCTTGATTAGGGTTATAGCCAGGAAGCCATACCGCTACTCCAGTGACCAGCTCTACAGGGATTTTATGGTGTTGGATGCAAGACAGCTATACGTACGGCAGGTCTTGATATGCTACAGGAAAGAACTCCAACGGGACAACAGCAAGCCGACCAGTAACGCCCATAGACACGACACAAGACATAAAGACAGACATGTACAACCAAAAATGAGAACGACCTTTGGACAAAGACACTATATTTACCTAGCGAAAAAACTCCATAACATATTTACCACGCAATTAGGCCAAGCTACAATCATTCAAAATGACGCTCACTACAAAAGACTGGTAACATTATGGTTATTACACTCGACGAGGGAGCACTGTGAGTCGTTAGTAACTAACGTTATTAAATAGGTGCACAGATGATTTATATTACTTATTATTGTTATTATTATCTCATTAGCCTCATAACTGTATTCATATATCTCCCATATATATTATATCTCATTTAATTTAATAAATATTTTTATTTAACATATATACCTATATACTATAATAGTTATACCATATACACTTGTAGGATTTCCCAAGATTAAATAAAATACCTATACACCCGGCAGATGAACACAGTACTAAATATCACCTCAATACAGGCTCTGCCTAGTGAGGTGATAAAATCCCGCCGAAGCCGCACCTTTAGTAAATTTCCAGGGTTCACATTTTGTATGTACGACTAAATGATATAAAATATACTATAGGAAATTTAATCATGTAATACTAGGGATAAATAAATAAATAAATAAATAAATAAATAAATAATAGATAATAGAATAATAGTTAGAGGGAATAGTTGTACTTCTACTTGCGCTAATAGTGTATTAGATCATCTAAGTGCGTATCAGATCCCCTTCCAAAGGCTTAACTATTTCTTATCAGTTAACTACTGATCTTCAAATATATCTCCATGCTATGATTTTTTGCCTACCGCATTGTCGCCAATGAATTTTAATTTAGATCACTTATCAGACTGGGTTAAAAAAAACATGTCATAATCATAAATTCCGCTGAATCTTAGGCGATTGTGATTGGTGGCCAGAAACGTATGCCTTTTAATAACCAAATGCCGTTACCGTCCCCCCAAATAAACTGTTTTAAAAATATTAGTACAGATTAAAACAACATTTAGAATTTTAAACTACTTTGGTTTCTGCTTGAAGACCGACGGCTAATTCGATTTTGAAAAGTCAAACGCAGACATTTTGAATTCTTTCGAGTTTGTCCAAGATAGGGAATATTAGCTCAGACTAAGGGTAGGTGTATGTAAAAACCCTAAAATAATAATCCCAAAAAAATATTGGTGTGGTGTGCCTTGTTTTTACAAATTTGTGTTTTCGTTATCTTTTTTAGTGTTAAACGGTATCCGCAACCTTGAGGCTTTCGAAACCAACATGTTAATATATTTATTGGTTTAGCCACCATTTAGCATACGCTTGCTTATTAAGTAAAAACAGCATCCCATCAGTGAATAAACATACCCAAGGCCGTTAAGCTCTCCTATCCAATTAAATTGCCCGCCAATCTCCCTCATATCCCTCCGTGAATATGTATACGTAAAGCTGTGGTTGTGTGAGAGCTTTCACACTATTATCTGCGAAGGGTGCGATCAAAGCTCGCACCGGGAGCTTTAAGTGGCTGCCACTTGAACATATCAAAGTGTTCTACGAAGGCGCGTTTGCGTGTAATGCTTCCTCCATACATATGTTTTTGTATACTCATCGTTGACTGAAGTTAATTTCTGTTATGGATATCCTTGTCAAAATATCATAACTATACTCGTATATATACTTGGTGATTGGAGGGTCGATAGAAAGTCTGGTGGGGGTAAAAGATTGGTCAATTATAAACCGGTTATTACATATTTACTGTTCGATATCCTGAACGTCAGGCTGTATTTATAATAAGGTATGTTGAGAGCTGATCAGCCAAAGTGTGGCTTAGACCCAAGTATAAGAAAAAGGAGTACCTTTAAACGCCGCTTCCTCCTGGTCTTCTCTGACTGTTCCGTTTATGGGTAGCTACCCAGACGCTGGTGTACACGATGGACGAAAAAGGCACACAAAACCTTGATTTTTTATATATTTTTCTATCACTGACAGTGACTAGTATTCACGACGTGCCATACGATCGCAAGCGCACAAGTTTAACCGACCGTCGACCGCGCAGATGGTCCGAGCGTTGACACTTTCAATTAGGATTAAGGATACACTAGGCGTGTCGATATACAAACTACCACCATTTTCGAGAAATAGCAATTCTTCGGTTAATTTAGTTTTATCACCTGATCTAAGTAGAAAATGCGTTCTAATTTAGAGGTTGTATGAAGTTTTATATCTTTCCCGAGGAAAGAAATAAAACTTCATATTGTGAATGATATACACACATATTTTGCTCTTCCTGAGTCTATCTGTGAGTCTTTGTATTCCTCCACGATAGCGCATTAATACTTCATCCGATTCCGTTGAAATTTGCCAATTAGGCATTTTTTATTTTTTTTTATTTTTTTATTTATTACAAAAAGCAAGATTACTGCAGAAGGGCTATGTGTTATTCTGTATACATTGTTACAAATCGTGCAGGAAAAACCAATAAAACCAACAGCTATTGGCTCATCGCATACCTAACTAAGCGAAAAACGCCCTTATCTAGGGATACTGACTGATATTTTCTTCGGATATTGTGCAAGTGCAAGTGCTTAGGATACAAGGATAGGGTTTTGAGGGTGGTGTTTGGGGGGGTGGGGGTACTTTGGGTGGTGTTGGGGGTTTGGGAGGGTTGGGTTTTGTGGGGGTAGGGGGGTTAAGGGGGTTTGTTTGGTGGAAGGGAGGGTTTAGGGTGCGATGGGAGGTGGCGTTACAAAGGGGTTGGGAAGGGCTGGAGGAGGGGAGGAGTGGGGGCGGGGACGCGACATTGTGTGGGGGTCGTCGTTTGGAGGTGTGGGGCGGGGGGGTTTATGAGAGGGTTGGGGGGTTGAATGGGAGTTGTGTAGGGGGTTGTGGTTAAGGGATTTTCGCTGGAGGGGGGAGGTTGTCTGCTTGCTGGGAAAGTCTTGAGGTGACACAATCTATTTTTTGAGTCCGATGAACATTAACAAATTTTTTTTCAGTAATGATAACCGATGTTTCGGTGAGTGTATAGATGCCAATTTATTATACTATTTAGTGAGAGTTAGCAATCAAGCTTCATTAAACCACCTGATTTTCAAAAATCTCTGCTCACTTACTTATTAACTATATTCAAAAATATTATATTACTAAAAATACTTTTTCCTTTTTCTTAAACGCCGCATGCATAACAAGTAGGCTGGTTCAAAGCATGATGTATAAATGGAAGTCATTATTCAATTAAATATAATTATGTAAAATTATTTTAGAACTCCATTTGTGATTTTAATGACTCACTTAGATGTAATTATACCAGTCATTTCGCTAAATAACTTTTGAACTCGTTTGGAGTGTCAATTTGCATTCGAGAATATTTTACTAATTTATATGCCATCGTTCCTTGTAGCATTTTTTGGAACTAAATAACGCCTAAAGTCAAAAAGTATGTCTTTAGTCTTTTAACAAAATTTATCGCTACAAAGATCGATGAATATAGAAAAAGACTTGCGTTATTCCTGGACATGTTTAAAGCCTTTGACATCTGACAAAATCTTTAAAAGAAAGATTCGTAATTTTTTTATTGCTGGTAATGAGTGGCTCTTAATTAAGCTTCCACAGTAATATCTGGTAATGATAATTTAAAAAAAAAATAACACATGGCAACGTATTAGATCCTACCCTATATCTGGAATTGTTTTGAGTTTGTAGTGAATTATTTATGAGTTATATTGCTTGAAGAGAAAGGAAAATTAATTCATTTCCAGATGATACTGATGTACAGGGAATCGGGATTTACAGACTCGTTCATAGAATCGGAATTTTAAAAACTACCTGGATATTATTATGAAATGGCCTGTTCGCTATATACTAACGCTTGATGCTTAAAAAACTAGTTATTTAGCTTTTGCAATAAACCTAGGCCAACTTCCAATGTATAGGCCTTAAAAATTAAAAGAATTAACATTAATGAAGTCTTGCTTCAGAATAACTGTCTGGGCAGATAAACGAGAAAACGCAATTAAATACCTGTGAATATGGAGATAGAATCCAAACATAATTAGAAATCACAAAAAGTCGCTGACTGCGCGAACGAAAATTTAACTAGGTATTTTACGAACTAAGGAAATACTGCGAATGGCTATGGCTCTTGTCAAAAGTGTATGGCTACAAAGAATTGTAGAGTGTGATAAGCATGAATCAGCTAATAAAAAACCAAAATTAGTGATAGAAGTTGCAAACTAAAAGCTACCTCAATAGGGTTCAGATCAGCTCTTCGTGGAATCTAAAGTTTTGACCACAAACATGTTATTCATTTAACAACGTCTTTTAAGCTTTCACCAATCAACAGAGAGTACATTATAAATCAACAAACGCACTTTACGAGAAATGAAAAACAGTGCAATTTCATATTCATATTCATATTCATTTTATTGGTATACTGGTATACAAGTCAGATTAGAAAACATTCATACATATTAGCAAACGAACATTTTTTTTATCGTAAAGAAAAGATAAAGTAAACAAAACAAAATGAAGAAAAAAACACAAGAATAATGCAAAAAGAAGAAAATACAAGACAAAATGCAAAAGAGATCATTAAATACTTTAGCCACCAAAGCATTTTAGACTTCACTCAAGTAATATTCCTCCAGTGAGTAAAACGCCTTATCTGTGAGGTATCTCTTAAGGCGTCTCTTAAACACGTCAAGAGATTGCGCCTGCCTAATGTGCTCGCTGAGTTTGTTGTAAACCGCTGGGCCGGCTATATAAGCTAGCCTCTCCGACTTGGATAATGCATGACTTACCGACCGTTGCATGCTACGGGATCTTGTTGGATAGTGATGATGCACACCATTCACTTCAAAATCGGCTAGACTTCTGCGAACGAACAGCGCTACTTCCATTATATAAATGGACGGCAGCGTCATGATGCAGAGATCTCTAAACAGAGGCCTAGCTGGCGTATCAAGCGCCAGACGCGCTATTGTGCGGACTGCACGCTTCTGCATAACGAAAGCCCTCTGCCTGTCGGAAACTCTATAGGATTTTGGATATACTTCTGAACAAAGAAACAGGAATTGTTAAATAAACAGACCATTTACACAATGCCTTCTTTTACCCCGAAAACATATAAATAATTCATTATGTGAAATTATGATACAAGTCAAGAATACTACTAGTATTACCAGTAGTATTTTTGACTAGATGAAACGTATGTATTTCGAAGCTAACGTATTAATGTTACGGGGCCACATATTAGAGTGGCTTCTAGATATTGAGCGCTTGAAAAATAATGATCTCCTTATCATACATACATTACTTTCATTATATGTATATAATCTAAAATAGATGCAATATATCAAGTTCGCAGTAATAAAGGTCTATATTTATTTCCATACATATTCTCATGATCACATCTAAATATCTCATAAGGTAAACAAAGAACGTAAGTATTAAATAGAAAGGTGTTACAATTCTTTTTTTAATAATTTATTATCAATTGCAATTATGTACAATGGTTTGACTTCCACCGGCTTAGAAAGTATTGGCGAAATAATACCTCTGCCAGAGCTGCAGTAGTAAATGTCATCCAACTGGGAGTATCCTGTTTTAGGGTGGTCATTTTATTATTCCATAATTTATAAGCGTAAAGGAATATATAAAAATTATGATTTCCTTATTTGTTATAAACTTAGACAATAAAATACTTCTATTAAAATGTTAGCAAAATAGGTAAAATACAACTATGAATATGAATATCTTAATACTTCAAAGAGTCTCTATTTTTCTTTCTTCTTTAGTTTATGTACATTCACACAACATACACTTATACACACCAAATATTATATACATACAAAAATAGAATTAGGTTAACTTAAATTTCTATTAACTTAATTAGTAAAAAAACATGATGAGATGTAGTAATTATCGCTGAAATATAAATAAAAAATTTAAACTAAATTAAAGCCATAAAATTACTTTACTTCAAATAGGGTACACTGAGAAAAATATAACGCTGTAATACACGAAAATACGCATGTTTCGATAGGGATTACTTATAAACCATGTTCTGTAGTCCGGACGTATGTATCAACATGACGCGTAACCACCGCGTAACGGTGTAGGCATGTCACGGTCATAGTAACCACACGGCACATTCATTCGAAACCGCACATTTACCGCATATTCACGCAACGAAATCTTGCTTTTACCATGACAGCATGTAACATTACATACGTAAGGTTTTAGTCAGTTACAAGAATCATGTTAAAGCTACATTATTCCGTTATTTCGTATTACCCGTACGGAGCATGGTGAAACATATAATCGAATAATGAAGTTTCAACAAAATTCTTTGTAATTCAACAAATTTATGATTGAAACATCATTATTTTGTATAAAACCATAAAACAAAACGACATGGTAGGAAGAGATCCAATATTTTTTTCAGTGTAGGGCGGAGCGATAAAAACTATCTTAGACTCCTTAATCCCTAACTAAAGTGGTCAATAAGAAACCGTTTAACTATCCATCAGGCCAATTAAGGCGATATGACACCTTAGAAAAATATCCGAAATGGGAGGATACGCAAAAAAATAGTCTGTAATAAAAATCCAGCGTTGACGAAGCGTCAAGCGCGTCCGCTCGCGCCGGGGACCAGGCCCATACTAAACGTTCTGTCGCAGCGCTAGAACAGAATAACTATCTTTACGCAGTGGTGGTATAACGGTGTTTGTGACAAAGCATATTTAGCATTAATCTCAGAGCTCTCTCACGTTTTATTTAATTGTAATAAATTTAGGGCCAAAAAAAATGTTGCCAAGTGCTGCCCTAGAGAATGAACCAGTCAATATAATGAAATTATAATAAAGCACACTCACCGCTTACATTGTAGGAGTAATAGCGCCTGAAAGTTTTCGAAGTCAGTTTAAAGCTTTTAAGTCTAAGGCAAAGGGAAACTTTTTTGAGTGAAATTTTAAATTGGTTCCTTATCGAGGGTCTCACTTAGAAACTTTTTTTTAAATTAATTCTTACAATTTTCAAAAAACTCATAAAACTAAAATTCTTCAGGTATGGTCGTTCCCAGGTGTCATGTGGCCTTAATTAATGACTTCAATGTAGGTATTTGACAACTAATTAAAGACTTCAAGAAGTACAATATGTTCTTGACATAATGTTTTAGTGGTGTATATTTTGGTATAATAGCTTTTGTAATCTTATTATTGGTTATGCCTCTGTTGATATACCAAAATCTTCTACGTATTATTCAGTCCATGTCTCATTTATAATGTCGCGATAAAGTATCTTATAAGAAATCGTTTCCTTATATTTTACCATGTTAGCATTTATTGTATTTTGATGCGGTCCGTAGAGTCCAAGCGGATTGCTGTAATGATCCGTGATATTAGTATGTAAATGAGTGCGAAGAGATGTGAGAAAAACTCTATCAAATATTTTGGAGCGGTAATTTTTAAGAAATTATTTCCTCTCAGAAGCTTATAATTATAAAATTATGAACCTTGACATTTAAAGCTAAGCCTATTTAATAAATGTCAAAGCACATAGCCAATTTTAAGTCTAGCCAGGGTGGGTGGGCTTGTTATTAACCCTCCGGGCATTCCGTCATCCAACGCCCTTCTCGCGCCGCCCATTTCCTGAAAACCAATCAAATTACCAGCACATCGAGGGGACGAATTTTCAGGCAAATTGAATCATTCCAATTTACGATTATGACACCTTAACTAGTTATAAGTAGCCGTTTCAGCGACTGTTTTAAATTGCTGCTATTTCAAAATTAAAAACACAAACGAAGAAAATTTGTCTGTGATGAAATGGTTTTATTTAGTTTTTAATTTGAAATGTTGTTCGGTGATTTTTTGGGGCAGAACCAGTGATTCCTGAAATGGGAAATATACTTTTTATACAAACGAAGAACATTTGGCTGTGATCAAACGTTGTTTGATATTTTTTGGCAGAACTAGTGATTCCTGAAATGGGAAATATACTTCAAGCTATGTAGAGTCTAATATTACAAGTTATTTTCCAATCTTATAGGATTAGGCCTCCATGAGAAACGTACATGGTGACAGGATGACGTTGAGGAAAACGAAGGACAGCCCTTTTCACATGCCTTACGAACAAGGTTATTCATATTTCTACGAATCCATCCATTATAGTAATTTAGATGCATGATATCCAAATGACGGACTTTAGAGAGAATAATAGCGGCACAATGGCAGAAGTCTGATAGTTACACAATAGTAGGTGCAAGTGTTAAGTTGAGTCGTGTTTTTTTTATCTTTTTCAATATAACGTCAAGAAAATACATAACAATTATTTAAAAACCACAATGATTCTGCGTTACTCCTCCTAACCAGGCAGTGCCTGTATTAATATATATATATATATATATATATATATATATATATATATATATATATATATATATATATATATATATATATATATATATATATATATATATATATATATATATATATATATATATATATATATATATATATATATATATATATATATATATATATATATATATATAGAAATATTTGATAGTTTTGTGTATATATTCTTTTTAGAATTGATCAATAAGATGATTATAAAGTAAATAATTATAAAAGCCACTTACATCGTGACGAAACCTAAAGCATTCCCGAATCCGATCAAGGGAATCCTTCGTCACGATGTAAGTGGCTTTTATAATTATTTATATATATATATATATATGTTACGTACGCGCTACACCAACCCCTATAGGACAACCCCTATTCTCCAATATCTCACCTGATGGATGACCACAAGGACCCACCTGAGACGCGACATATCACAGCATAGCAAGTACTTCTCAGCGGCCCGCTCAACATGTAATATTTAAGATGAAATACTTAAGATGCGAATCTATAATATTGCGACTGATGCACTAACTAGGAAATTAAGATATTATTGTTAAAATACTCTTTGCGCACAGTCGACACTAAAATAGAATTAACTTAATCAAGATTCGCCTAGAAAATAAGTAGATATTAATTAATATTATTAATAAGCAAAACAGCAGATACTAACTTTGTTTCGCATTAGCACTCTATATAGAGTTTACCAAATATTAATTAATATTATTCTCAAAGGAAACCGTAGACTTTATCTTTGTTTAAAATGAGCATTAGCAGACGTTCCACTTTCGTAACAGATAAAGCAATTCCTGCAGACATCGTATGCATTGAGTAATCGTGGATGCTGCCAGAGTCGAACCGTTAAAGAGGTCATAAAAATAAGATAAACTAAAAGGGGGAATCTCGTTCCCCAAATCTTGCGTCAACAAGGAGCTCATTATGTACGTAGTATAAAAAGCGGCCATCTTGTAGACACGCCAGACATTTCATCGAGTAGCTTCTGTGAGGCAGTCGAGACCGCTCTCGTCTGCTCATTTGCGCTTTTGCTTCACTTGTAAACATTGTAATCATTCTTATATTGAATAAACTTTTAAAATTATATTTTTTTATCAATCGCGAATAGCGAAACTTAAAATTGGCGCAGTCGGTAGGATTTTCTGCAAAGTGATAAAGATCTTCAGCGGCACCTTTCCTGAGAACGAGAGTCACTGGTATCGAGCTACCTGAGTTGCAGAAACGACTACAAAAAGAAAAAGATGTCAATGACCATACCAGTCGTTGTCAAGTAAGTGATAAGCATAAGCATTATTTTGACTTTCCTTTCCACAGAATACTCAGTCTCACCAGATCCCTATTTAAATCCGTATTTTGTTATTCGTTAAAGGTATTTTCTTTTATTGCCTTCAATATGGCATTTTCAGCACGAGATATTGCAAATTTTATACCCGATTTTGATGGTAGTCAGACTACACTTCATGATTTTATATCCGCATGTGATCACGCTATAAATTATATAGACGATGAGAACGAGGCACACATTCCTTTTCTGATAAAAAGTAAGCTAATCGGAGAAGCAAAACAATTTATATCCTCTAGAGCACTTGCAAACTGGACGGATATTCGGAATTTGCTCTTGTCTCACTTTGGAGACACTAGAGACGCCGAATCTCTTTTAAGGGAACTAACAACCAGTTTCCAGAAGCACTCCGAAAATCCCCGTTCATACGTTCAAAGAGTCCAACTTCTTTTAACAAAATTAAGAAACTGCACAGCACTAGACGATACTCTGGATAAAAATACAAAAATAGCCATGAACAATAAACATGAAAGAATCGGTCTTAAAACCATTCTTTCCGGTTTAAACGACCCGATCGGACAAATACTCAGGTCACAAAGACCACAAACAATAGAAGATGCCACTTCTATTTTAGCGGAAGAAGAGAACCTTCAATTTTTGAAGAGCTTTAGGAACATGAATGTAAAAGACAATTTTCAAAGACCATCACAAATCATACCTAAAAATTTTAAAAGCGAAAACAAAACAAATACAAAACATTGCACCTTTTGCAAAAAAACGGGACACCTGATGTCAGAGTGTTACCGAAAAAATAACGGGAATCTGCAGTCGCCATCAACGAGCGCATTTAAAAACGGTGGTAATTTGACACCGTCTCACTCGAGACAAGAAGCGGGCGAACGGTACGCACAGGCAAAAACAGTCATTCAGCAAAACCGCCCTTCTGTCATCAAAAGAAGTCATAATTTAAACTTCGACGGCGGGGAGGAAACGGTCGAACCTCACCTATGCCAAAACGACCAGAAGGAAATACATATCGAAGAGAACGATATGTCATCTCAATAATGGAAGGAAAAAACTTATATCATATTAGGGATACACAAAAGAATAGATTATTAATTGACAGTGGCGCAGCTATTTCAGTCTGCAAACCGCACATGATTCCAAAAGGAAAAACATTAAATCCCGAAAATACTATCATAAGCGGAATTAGTGGAAAAGAAATTCTTATATCAGAAAGCTTCTATTCAGACGTAGGAAAAACAGGTGATAATATCAAATTTTACGTATGCGATTTAAACATTGAATATGATGCTATTCTTGGAACAGATTTTTTAGAAACATATAATTGCCTAATAGATATCCCTAACAAAATCCTCCATACCAATTTCAGCACAGTAAAATTACTGACTGGAAGCGAAACACCAAACAAAAATAAAAGCACTCCCCTTATTAAACAAGTGGAGACCATAAAAGTTAGACCAAGATGCATTCAAGCATTAAAAATAAAAACAGCTGTTTCTGACGGAACGTACTTGTGTCCGCAGATAACACTGAAAGGTTATTGCCACCAGCCAGCTGAAGGCGGGGTAATTAACAAGGGCACGGGGTCGCAGATGACAACAGATGTTTCTGTAGACGTCACTCGTAACCCAAAAGAAATAGTTTCGCCGAGAAACGCTATCAACAGACGTTCACAGGCATCAGCCGTGGTCTGCAAAAAGCAAAACTCGTCGGAAACAAATGTTTCAGAAGATGAAACAATAAATAAGAAAAAAGGTTCATTCCCTGTCGATCTTGGCAGTCCTAAAGGAATTCTTTTGCAGGAAAATTCACGAGAATCAAATTTGAATTCGTCAGTTATAAATAACGGTGAATTTCCCGCGAAAAGTACTAATTATTCTCGAAGAGAATTAATCAATAAAATAAAAAATAATAGTTGCTCCCTTAGTCTTCAAGGAGTGCCATCTAGAGAAGGTGAAATAGAAAAAAGCAGATATAACGAAATACTGCATAATATTTCAACCTACTCAGACGAAATAAAAACAAAACAAATTGAAAGTTGTACAGTCAATAAAGAAAATTTTATGCCATCGCAAAGAGACATAAAAATTCCTGAAGCAATTGTTGAGGTGAAAAATAATCACTTTATAACAACAATAGTCAACTTAGACGAACACTGTACTTTAGTAGAATTACCTACTATAGAATTGTCTAAAATAAACGATACTCGATCTATAAATAGTATAAATAATTATGAAAATAATCCAATAATAATAGATGAGAATCGCCTAAAAGAAATACGGAAAATATTGCGATTAGAACACTTAAACGCAGAAGAGAGAGAAAAAATTACTAAATTATGCCTAACTTATCCCGAAATATTTTACTTGGAAGGCGATAAACTAACTTTCACCAATCAAATCAAGCACGAAATTAACACAACAGACTCGAATCCTATATTCACTAAAAGTTATCGATACCCATATATACATAAGCAAGAAATAAAAACCCAGATCGACAAGATGCTAGATCAAGGAATTATTCAAAAGTCATTTTCTCCATGGTCATCCCCAGTATGGATAGTGCCGAAGAAAATAGACGCGTCAGGTACGCAAAAGTGGAGAATAGTGATAGATTATCGTAAACTAAACGAAAAAACAATTAAAGATCGATATCCCTTACCTAATATTACGGATTTGTTAGACCAGCTAGGTAAATGTAAATACTTCTCTACTATAGATTTATGCTCAGGTTTTCATCAAATTCAAGTAAAAGAGGACCATATACCTAAAACTGCGTTTACGGTGGAAAACGGACATTGGGAATTTCGACGTTTACCCTTCGGACTTTCCAATTCTCCTTCTACATTCAGCCGTGTAATGGACAATGTATTAACTGGATTACAAGGAGAACAATGTTTATGTTACATGGACGACATCATTGTATACTCTACTACCTTAGAAGAGCATATAGATAGGCTAGAAAACGTATTCAATCGACTAGCGGAATCTAATCTAAAAATACAGCCGGACAAATGCGAATTCCTTAGAAGAGAAGTTGCATATTTAGGTCATTTGGTTACACCGGAAGGTATAAAACCAAACCCGGATAAAGTAGAAGCAGTTGTGAAATTTCCGCAGCCAAGATCTCCAAAGGAGATTAAACAGTTTTTAGGATTGTCAGGTTATTATAGGAGATTTTTGCCCGATTACGCAAAATTAATAAAACCGCTAACTAATTTGCTAAAGAAAAATGTTGAATTTAATTTCAATGAAAAATGCATAAAAGCATTTGAAAGATGCAAAGTTTTGCTAACTACAGCACCTATTTTGCAATACCCGGACTTCGAAAAAGATTTTATTATATCCACGGATGCTAGTCAACATTCCGTAGGAGCTGTCTTAAGCCAAGGTAATATAGGAGAAGATTTACCTGTATTCTATGCTTCGCGAACTTTAAATTCGGCAGAATCACGTTACAGTACCATAGAACGTGAACTTCTCGCAATTGTATGGGCATGCAAATATTTTAGACCGTATATCTATGGTAGAAAATTCATTCTCTACACAGATCATAAACCACTAGAATGGTTATTTAACGTTAAGGATCCTGGAAGCAGACTAGCCAGATGGAGATTGAAATTAGCAGAATATGAGTACCAAATTAAATACAAAACAGGTAAATCTAATACTAATGCAGATGCATTATCAAGAATTCCTATAAATGTGATCACAAAGCTCACAAATGAAATCATAAACACACCCGTAAATCCCGAATTAGTGGAATACTCGGAAATCTATGTATTACATAGAAAACACGATAATATTCTGTACATAGCTTCAGAAACAAACATTCAATCCACTAGCGGCGCTTATGACGCTAGCACTCGATTAATTGAAAAAGACGTCCCGTCTTTTCCTGTGTTGAAACAATCAGAAATAACGGTATTAGAAAGCGTTAGTAAACCAAATCGCAAATATTTTATGCTAAATTGCAATTTAAAGAATCGAGAACAGTTATATCACGATCTAATTAAAAATAAAAATGAACTCCCTAAAGGAAACATTTATATAAACTTTATAGATAAAATATACTTAGATCGCATAATAAGTATAGTATTTAAAAACGAAAAAGAGAGAAAATTTATAATTTGTAAAGGATCTATACAAGTACCAAAGATAAGAGATATACCGGAATTAATAAAAAGTTTTCATACAGCAGATGATAGTTTTCATAAAGGAATAAATGAAACTTTAAGAAAAATTAAATCCAGATACTATTGGAAAAACATAACACGTGACGTAACTAAATTTGTACGTAGTTGCGAAGTTTGTGCAAAGGCAAAGATATGTAGACAGAGTCTGAAAAGACCCTTAACTATTACAGATACACCTGTAAAACCCTTTGACAAACTATATATTGATATATTCGAATACAACAAAATTAAATACCTCACTATTTTAGATTCTTTCTCTAAATATTCGCAGTGTTATAAAATTAAACACGAAACGACAAAGGAAATTATAGAAAAAATTAAAATCTATATATCTCACCACCCAACTCCCTCGATCATAGCGACGGATAATGGAACTTGCTTTTCAGGCAAAGATTTTAAAGATTTTTGCAAACGCTACGATATAGAATTAAGATTCATATCGGCTCATCACGCGCAAAGTAACGCAATCGAACGACTACACGCTACGATAGCAGATAGCCTACGATGTTACTCAGAAGAGTATCCAACTCTTAAAGAAAAAGAAATAATAGCTACTATAATGAGAAGTTATAATAATTGCAGATCAACAAGCACACATTATACTCCATTTGAAATAATTTACGGAGACGTAAACCTCCATAATTATGTAATGATAAATGAGGATAATTTAATTAGTAATAAACAAAATAATTATCATAAAGAATTAGTAAATTGGCAAAGTAACCTATTTAAAATCATACGCGAAAACATTACAAAAAATAAAGAAAAAGCTAAGGACTACCACGATGGAAAATATAAAATAAACAATACTACCTATAAAGTGGGAGACTTAATAATGATTAAAAATCCTGACAGTTCAAAGAAACACCAATCACGATTTTTAGGTCCATTCCGTATATTAGGATTAATGAATGATACTACGGCTATAATAAAACAAAACTTTAAACCAACAACTATTCATTTCGATAGAATAAAATTATATGTACCCGAATCGAATTCAGATTCTGAAGATAATTCTGAAAGTTCAGATAGTGAAACGGATTTTCCTGTCTCTTTACAGGGTGTTGATCCTGACGACGGCAGTTGCTGCTCAGACGTTGACCCCATTGCATAATACCGTAGGACTATACTACGAAAAAGAACATGACGTAATAATATCAAACAGCCATTGGAATTTAATAGTGTATAAAGACCTAAAATTAATTAAATCTGTCTTTGAGAATGCCGAAAGGACATTACAACTATTGGAACAACATGTTTTCAAATTAGATTTAAAATTCAATAATAATTTACAACATTTTATGATACCATTGAAACCGCATTATACAATGCTCAAATCGATATCAAAAACGCTCAACGAAAAAATCGATAATCTAGGATTATTGACAACAAGGAAGAAACGATTTCTGATCGACGCAGCAGGCTCTTTATTAAAATGGATCACCGGAAATTTAGATGCCACAGATGGAAAGTATTTTAACGATGCTATTAACAAGCTCGAAAGAGATGATTTAACGACGCAAACGCTGATGAAAAATCAAATCTCAATTACTACAAAAGTAATTAAGAACTTTAATAATACAATTCAAAAACTCGCACTAGACGATCAATATCTAGAAAATAATTTAAAAACCATACAAACCTTCATAAATAATAATGAGGAAAGAGATCGTTACTTATCGAGACAATTGGCTATTCTAAGCAGTTGTGAAAATTTGTTAGAAACATTCATGCTTCTAAATAACGAATTAATTGACATAGAAACTAGCTTGACTTTCGCAAAATTAAAAGTGCTACACTCTAGTATAATTTCCCCTATACATTTACTAGAGCAACTTATGAATATTTCAAAGGTTCTATCAGCAAACGAAGCATTACCGCTTATACCAAATATACATAATATAAATCAATTTGCAAATTTGATAACATTGAAAGGTTTTTCTACTTCGAACCGCATAGTTTACATACTTAGCATACCGCTAACGAATAACGAAGTATATAATACCTATCATCTATTCTCCACACCAATTAGACACCCGTCCTCAAATATATTCCATACAATCATACCTAAGTCAAAATATGTGGGCCTATCACAAGACAACAGGGAATATATAAGATTAAATGACATCACTTCCTGCAAAAGTACGGAAGATAATTTAATTTGTTTCGACATTTTACCGAACCCTAATGAGAAATCACCATGCGAAATCAATATTATCTCCAAATTGCAAACTGAAAATTGCAACCCTACTATATTATCGCTGAACGAATACAACGTACAGAAACTCAAGAAGAATAAATGGCTGATAATTATCACAAAGCCAATACCCATTAAAACTTCATGCGGAGATCAACTAGATACCAAGATGATCTACGAAAATTCCATTCTACGATTAGAGCATAACTGCAGAGCTTTTATTGGCACAATTCAAGTGACAGCTACAAATAGAAACTCGTCAACGAAAGAAGATGACATAATCCCCATCATCCCTTTCAATTGCTGCGAAGACATCGATATGAAAATCAACACAATCAAGTTAAAACCCATACCGATCAGAAATATTAAACTGGACGAATTTCACGATTTAGAATCGAATATTAATAATTTTAAAGAAGAATTATACAACATAAATCACGACGTATTCCCCTATAAGAAATACGCCTATTCTACTATAATAGCAATCATATCTATAGTAATGATATTTTTATGCTATTGTTGCAAATGCTACAGGAGAACTTGGAAGCTGGTACAAGGAAAAAATAACGACGACAAGAAATCATTCTGTCCTCAAATTTTTAATCAATGTTCCTTCGCCAAGAATCCCCGTCAAACAACAACCTATCGAATGACGGAAAGCAGAGAAGAAGAAGAAAGATTGTCTCTTACACATATGACAGTCCCTCAACAATGCACAACGACTGGAGATATTCACGCCAAGCCGAGAAGAGTTATCCTGTAAACACGAAACTCTTCGCTTTCAAACTGACGTTTTCCAGACTTATGGAGGGAGATGTTACGTACGCGCTACACCAACCCCTATAGGACAACCCCTATTCTCCAATATCTCACCTGATGGATGACCACAAGGACCCACCTGAGACGCGACATATCACAGCATAGCAAGTACTTCTCAGCGGCCCGCTCAACATGTAATATTTAAGATGAAATACTTAAGATGCGAATCTATAATATTGCGACTGATGCACTAACTAGGAAATTAAGATATTATTGTTAAAATACTCTTTGCGCACAGTCGACACTAAAATAGAATTAACTTAATCAAGATTCGCCTAGAAAATAAGTAGATATTAATTAATATTATTAATAAGCAAAACAGCAGATACTAACTTTGTTTCGCATTAGCACTCTATATAGAGTTTACCAAATATTAATTAATATTATTCTCAAAGGAAACCGTAGACTTTATCTTTGTTTAAAATGAGCATTAGCAGACGTTCCACTTTCGTAACAGATAAAGCAATTCCTGCAGACATCGTATGCATTGAGTAATCGTGGATGCTGCCAGAGTCGAACCGTTAAAGAGGTCATAAAAATAAGATAAACTAAAAGGGGGAATCTCGTTCCCCAAATCTTGCGTCAACAAGGAGCTCATTATGTACGTAGTATAAAAAGCGGCCATCTTGTAGACACGCCAGACATTTCATCGAGTAGCTTCTGTGAGGCAGTCGAGACCGCTCTCGTCTGCTCATTTGCGCTTTTGCTTCACTTGTAAACATTGTAATCATTCTTATATTGAATAAACTTTTAAAATTATATTTTTTTATCAATCGCGAATAGCGAAACTTAAAATATATATATATATATATATATATATATATATATATATATATATATATATATATATATATATATATATATATATATATATATATATATATATATATATATATATATATATATATATATATATATATATGTATATATATATATATATATATATATATATATATATATATATATATATATATATATATATATATATATATATATATATATATATATATATATACATATATATATATATATATATATATATATATATATAGATATATATATATATATAATAAGTAGCTTTTACTAATTTTATTTTAAATAAATATATATATATATATATATATATATATATATATATATATATATATATATATATATATATATATATATATATATATATATATATATATATATATATATATATATATATATATATATATATATATATATATATATATATATATATATATACCAATTTTGTATATTATTAATTAAAAAATTTATGAAATAAAAGATATTTCCTTATTTAATGGTTCCATAATGTAAGATCAAAAAGGTTATGAAATTATTATAATAAAATAGTAATATGTGAATTGTTTATTAAATAGTCAGAAAATAGAATTATAATCAAAAAGATACATTTATAAAAAAAACAAACAACAAGATCATCAAAGAAATCAAAATAATCATTAAATAATATAAGTTGTCTAAAACAATTATAAAATAAATCCTAATACAATAAATTAAGTAATAAAAGTAAACATCTTTATTCATTCATAATATAAATAATTTATATTGGGAGAGTAATTTACAGTAACTTATATGAGAGTTGAGGGCGTGTAAAAATGTGTTGCTATGACTTTTCTGGCTAGGAAAGTATTGTGGATGCACTTCTGTGTGTCTGTGTGTATGAGTGTATTCCTTCACGATAGCGCCTAAACGCTTTATCGGATTGAGCTGAAATTTGGCATGTAGGTATCATTTGGCCCCATGGCAAGAGTTAAATAAATTGTAGCTGAAATCAGTCTACCAGAGGGCGGGCTAGTCATACTTCAATCTCGAAATATTCAAGTTAGAGACTAAAACTTCGGTACATAGATGCCTTATTGGACCGAAATCGCAATTTTGGTTATAATACCTCGTATACGAGAGACTGAAAAATATATACCGCCATTTTTAACAAAATACTACATAATTGTTGGAAAAATACTATTTAAATACCACAGAAAAACTACAAAAATATGCAACGCTCGAATGATAGGTACATTTAAAAGGTAGGTATTTTTGCGCAGGTATTGCGCAATTCCATTTTTAGTTTCGGATGAAAATATTTTTCTTCTTCCGTTTTCCTTCTTCTTCCGTATTTTTGCGCAGGTATTGCGCAATTCCATTTTTAGTTTCGGATGAAAATATTTTTCTTCTTCCGTTTTCCTTCTTCTTCCGTGGGTTTCTATGTCGCCTTAGCTAGAGTGCTTTAACTTCGAAGAAGGTAGAACAAGTACTCAGGATGTGTAAAGTATCGGACTAAAATAGGAGGGTTGGGGGGGAGGAGGAGTAAGGGTGGGGTTGGGGGATGGGGGTTGTACGCGGATGGTTTGGGAGGAGTTTAACGGGGAAGGGGGTTAGGGTTAGGGGTTTTGCAACAAGGTAATGATAATGGCGTTGTCCAAGCGATGTAGATCTCCTGGGCACTGTATAACAAAATGTGGAATCTGAGCCGATCTTGTGTTCGTAACAGGAAACAATGTCTCTGGCCGCGCGCAATTCAAAGCAGTTTTTAAACAATACAGTAGCTTAATATCTGGTGTTTACGCTTTGAGAAACACCTCATTACAATAAATACATTTTGGGCTTCATGAATATAATATGAATTATAGCTTTAGTGCTATTGTAAGTCTTTCGACTGTAGTCTTAGAGCATGCTTCTCGCCCCAGAGTAGCGTATGTCAAAAAAATGTAATACCGAGCGGTCAAATATTTATATTACAAACAAATTATTACAGCGCAGCACAGCGTTTTTGTTTCGACTGACGATAATTAATTGACCAGTACAGAAAAACGAATTTATAAATGTGTTTATACACTTCATATTACTGGCAACAAACGTACCTATATTGTTTCCTCTACTTTTTTTTTCTAATTCTTACCTATTAGTCTAATCTATCCTTTTTCTCTGAAATTGGTCATCGAGGGATACCCTAAAAAATTATAAAATTCTCCAGTTGGATTATTTATAAAGTAGTAAGCATAGTACTTAATTATACCATAGATTGTTATTGATAAGTAAACACAAGATTACATTGAAGTTATGCATATTGCGGTTTCCTATTGTTGTGGTTAGTTTGCACCAATGTGGGGCGGCGCTATTTTGCTTCACATAGATTATTAATACAAATATATGTTATTATTATAAATAGGATAGAAAACGAATTTACCGCGTGAAATTTGTAGCACCCGACGTTTCGGTGACGTTGCAGCCGCCGTTGTCCAGGGTAGACTGTCTACCCTGGACAACGGCGGCTGCAACGTCACCGAAACGTCGGGTGCTACAAATTTCACGCGGTAAATTCGTTTTATATCCTATTTATAATGTCAAACAACCGCGATAGTATTCGATTTTATATTATGTTATTATTATTATATATGTTATTTTTGAATACATATATGTGTATGTATGTGTGGATATATGGATATATATTTTATATATAGATGTATAAGAGTATCTATATTTGTATATTATTATACGTAAATATTTATATTTTCATATTTGTCGATTTAAAAATAAGTACTAACAGATAATTTAAGTTGACAGTGCAAAGTTAATATTCATTTATTTATTTATTTATTTAAGTAATTCAAGAATAATTTAAAACAATTTTATCTTAGGAACTATGCATTAAATATTTTAAACATTGAATAAATAGCAGAAAATGAATACATAGCAAAGTCCAGTGACAACGCCACCTAACTAGGCCGGGACCTGTTCTAAGGTGAACGTTTAATTTTGTGCGGGCTTGTTCATAATTGTGATTATTACAAAAAACAAAATATTTTTGTAAAAAAAATATAAAAATTAAAAAATAAATAAATTGTCGTAATAAATTTATTATTTGATCACAAAAGAATAAACATGCAACAACTACCTTAAAAACTATTAAATACTTAAAATTAGGAGTAGAAAAATATCTAAATATCTAATCAATAAAAGTCTGCCTTAGAACAGGCCTAAGGCCTAGTTAGGCGACTGTGTCAAACATTAAAAATAATGTCACATAAATTTCTTGCTAACATCTTACTTACAAATATGATATTAATTGTTTATTAGATGTGTTACTAAAATAAATAAATAAAATAAATAAATAATCTGGGACAAATTTACCCCTCCATAGTATTTTTTTGTTAAAATTCTGTTTAAGAAAAACCCTGAAAATATAGAACACGCTGGAGAAATCAATGTAGCAATAACTACAAAATCCTACATCGCAAAAATATACGAATACATGTATTTTTATTTTTTGAATGAGGTAAATTTCCTGGCAAAACAAACAATCAATCAGGAGCAATTATTTCGGCCATGATTAAATCGTTGAAGGCTCAAAAATGGCCGGGAAGGCCTGACCATCTGCATTACTAGTTGATAGATATTCTGCAGTCAATAAAGAAAGCGAAAACAAAATCCAAACTTGGTTTATTTGAAATTCAAGAGTTTGCCAATTTTTGGGGCATAGCCATAATAAAATATTATACGGTTTACAATTATTATTTTCATTGGTACCTATTGCGCCCTAATTGCTATTCTGCCTACTTCTAAGGATCTGTAGGGATTACGTATGTGCCAGTTGTTAAATTTGTATATCTTATTAAATTTTCTAAATGTTTTATGAAACTTCCCTTAATCTATCCCTTTTTATTATTAAATAAGGCTTTTTATTAAATTTCTGTATTTTTTATTTCAAAATATATCTGATTTATTAATAACAGTCGATACTATATAACAGTTTCTTCGGTTAGATGATCGATTATCTCACTATCACTACAGTAATCATATAATGGAGCAATGTTCCCCAACCAAAGAGTTTACTTTGCCCAAAATCCAAAAAATATATATAATAGAAGTCGTATATTACAAAAATAAATATGACGAATAAGGCATTTATTAAGGCTTTCTCCAAGTGGTAAGTGAATTTGAATATTTTCGGGATTGAATATATTTGTATTTGAAGACAATCTTAATAAACTAAATGAACTCGTAGATTTGGAGCCATTTTGTGAAAAAAGTAAAAAAAAAAAATTTTGTTTCTTTGTAAATTTGGACAACCCTACTTGTGAATAATGTGTGAATAAATGCACTATGTTCGGCTGAGCCAGAATTGGATATTTAGACGTTGAACTTAGCACAACTGCAAAGTACGGTAACGGCATTTCTTAGCAATCAAGTAATTAGATAAATATGTAGTATGTAGTATTAAAATTGTTAAAAAGTAGTAACTAGTATAATAAGAAAGGTTAAATAATCATTAGATATATGTAAGTATAATCGTTTAATATTACGCTTTAACGTATTTCTCAGTCTCGTTTGCTATAGTCTAGAATAATAATCTATATTGGAATAATAATGATAGTAATAGTAATGGAGTACAGTAATATAATATTATTAATAGTAGAATTATAATAATAGCCTATAGTAGAATAATAGTTATAATCTAGAATAAAAGCCTAGAAAAATAATTAACGATTTGGAATCGTCTGTAAGGTTAATTATGTTTTGGGAAATAAATAAATAATAAAATAAATAAAGTAAGTTTAACAAGCGTTGAGCGCACTGCGCTACCAAGCAGTAGGTAATTACTAATAAACAATTAGGTAATTACTAATAAATTTTACCTATAGCTAGATGTCGCAGAGCTTGACTGCATTTTATATTAATTTTCAAACACATGAAATCTTCACATTCTCAAAATAATCTCAAAAAACTTTTTTTTCATAAACATTTATTTGCTCGTACTGATTCAGCCACTTTATGCATGCCGTTTAATAAAAAAATCATCCTGTCTAATGATTCAAATTGAGGCTTTCGTTACGGTAGATTTCAAAATTCACTTACTAGAATGTTATCCACAAACGACCATAAAATTGTGATCCAAGTACTTGGAGAATGAGATTCTCCAAGAGAGTAATACTATTACGAACTAGGGCTAATTAGTGTGCCTAATAACATCTTGTCGATGCTCGTTATGGCTATCCATGCGAAAAATTAACTCATTACCCGTCAAGCGCAGCGTCAACTCAAGTGCACTTACCTAATCTTATTTCCAACCACCGCAACTCCTCGGGGCATTAGTTACCGTAATTTCCCAACCAACTCAACCAACAGCACTAAGCCGGATCTTGATACTCTTCTTAAAGCTCAAAAACTTTTATAGAGAATCATTAATTTTAAAAATCGGTTGTGTCAGCCCAAGATTCCTGGCAAAAGCCAAGGACTTATTTCTCCTAAATAATAATTTCATAAATAAAATCAATTAGCTCCCTCTATCGGCTGATGGTCGAAACTGGTTTGGTTCATTGTAATTAAGTATTTATTTTTTTAATAACCCGATTTAAGTATAGATATTAAATTTCCAATAATATTACTACAAATAAAATTACAATCCACAATTACGCATAAAATAATATAAAACTCTAATAAATTAAATAAACAGAAATTCAGTAGCATAAATAAAAAACTAAAAAAAATAAAGCTAGAAAAATAATAGAAATCATCCAAAGAGAGTTCTAGAGTAAGAAGCCACATTTAAAGGAAAAAACTTAGATTGAAAAAACAACACTAATATAAACCAGAATTCCTTAAAAAATATAGACATTAAAAAAACAATCAAAAATTTAAAAAAAAACATAGGTAATCTAAAAATATGAAAATTTAAATAAATAATATAATAAAATTATTAAATTATTACATTTTAAATATTTAATATAATTGAGACGCCTCAGGCGGGGCCGTTGATTTCTCGGCTAGCCGCAGGCGGCTAGGTGTTAATATATTACTGAAATGTTATGCGGAATTTAAATATTTTTAGTGCAGATTTTATACGATATATTGAAACCAAAATTTTACAATGTAATTTTAGCACAACAAGGCATGTGTGTACTAAGTTTCAAGACTCCAATATTTCGTGCGTGATATATGACTAGTGCGCCCCCTGGCGAACCGATATCAACGACAATCTTTTCAGCATTTGCCTAAATGAGGCTTGCATGCCGAATCTCAGCTCAGTTGGATTAAGAGTTTGGGCTCTATCGTGGAGATATACAGACAGAAACCCAGATATAGAGGGATACTTCCACCTGGAAATAGTGTAAATTATCTCAAGGGGGGCTCAAAATGGATATTTCCGTCTTCATATCAAAAAAACTTTAGCGCGTTTACAACACTTTCCGTGTGCCGGAAAAGTAAAACACCCCTATTTTTTTTCAGAAAAACTGTTTTCATGTAATTGACAAAGGGCCAAAAATCGTTAAATGGCTGCTCGCTCATTTTCATAAACATATAAATAACTAAGTACGCAGCCAGGAATTCGCAGCAAAGAATACAAGGTCTGTAGAAGGCTTCAATTTTTTGATACCTCGGGTAAGAAAGACATTCTTACAAAGGCAAGCTTGTTAAACTGCATACCGCATATACAGTAAATTCGAAGAACCTGTTAAAATATTACACAAAATTGAGTTTCAAATCTAGATGCAGTAATGTAAATGGCTATTGTAGTTTAGGCGTTTTGGAAAAAAGAAAGAAGTAACAGTTGTAGTTCAATTTGTATTAAATATTATATCTGTGAAATATGTTAAATAAATCTATTACTGCGGTTTAAACTTTATATGTAGTAAATATATTGTGTAAGTATTGTTAAAATATCTACAAAATTTTGTTTTTCAAAGTCAACTCGCAATCCATAACACGTCGTAAACCGCACTGGCTTACGCCTAGTTGGATGTGTGACTGGCCTTAGTTTGCATTGGATTGTGATGAACCAATTTGTCACTTTATTTTAATTTAGACATTATTATATTTTATTAGTGTAACCATAGTTTCCTAGTGTAACCCTAGACAATATGATATAACGACAACTTGGTGGGGATTGTTGTTATTAAATAGTACGTAGGTACTTAATATACTTTATCTTGTTTTGAATGTATTATAAAATGCCAATCATTTTTTAATAGTTATTCAATACTTCATTGTAATGCATTGTAAGGCCTTTGTTATAGTCAGGTTAGCAATTTTAAAACTTGATCGACTCTTAAAAATACGTGGATATATTTGTTAATATCTGGATAGAGGAAACTTTGAATTTTTCAAGAAATATACACGATAAATCAGTAAAGTTATTATTTCTGTGAACCTTAAATTATAGCCAATGACATTTCTAAAGATCTACAAATATTCTTTCAGTACACGTTAAAAAATAATTATATTAAAATGAGCAATAAAGAAATCAAAAAATGAAGAAATCAAAAAATATATTTTAAACATAAAAATTTAAAAAAAGAAGAAGTAAATCGATGTTAAATTTATGTTTTTTATTGGCACAAATCTCAACGCTTGGTATATTACTTTCTGATCTTATGGATTTGTCTATCCGTAGTGTATTGCAGAGTGCTCATACGCTTGATTAATTACTCTTTATTTTACAGGTGTTCGAGTACTACACTTACAATATCGATGTATTATATTTATTAATCATAACCAAAATATTTATTAATTATAACAAAAAATTAAAACAAAATTATTTTTCTTCAATGTACAATTGTATCGTGCGTATTGATGTATAGTTAGCAGCGTATTTGGTGTTGAATTTTGGAATGTGCAAAGTGATTCTTATCAGGCTGAAAAATGCTCTCAATTACGATTGAGATAAGGCTTAATTCAGAATGGATAATCTTGTACATAAGCGACAAGTCTGATACTTTTAGACATACTGTCTCAAATCAGTAATGCTGAATCCCTTAAGAATATGATGCGAATCCGAAGAAGGTACGTAAATTCACATAGCCAACGAATCGTTACTTAATGCGTTCATATCTTTTATATGTGTCATATCGAGGGAGCACGATGCTGGAAGCGAATCCTATTAGACTAAGAACACATACGAAGTATTTTGTTTTGAGAAAATTGAAATCTTTGAATGGTTTTCAGATTCTCATTTTAAATCTTAGGGCAGTATATGCTCGTCAAACCATTGTTCTTATATTTTATTAAATTAAAATTATCAATCTATAAAATCCCTAGTTCGCAGGTTGATATAGGTAAGTCGCTTTATGTCGAGAAGTTATTTCGAAGACTAATTAGTAGAGTTGTTTTGGTAGATGTGTTATACTTCTCCTCGAAATGGATTTTTTGATATGCATCATAATACATACCCACTTTTAGATGGTATGTGTCTTAAAATACAAATTGAATCGGTCGTTTCAAAAACAACACACGTTACATTTATGTCGCTTGTATTTTGTCTCGTTTATTTATGTTTTGATATTACCAGGTGTTTTGTGAACATTAGCCACATCCATAAAAATTCAAGGCAGGTTTGCTATATATTTTTACATCTGCGACTTCGAAGACAAATATTATAGGGGTTAAAATGAGTGAAATATAAAAAAAACCATTATTACATTTATTACAATATGGCATCTTTGCGGCCGGCGTGCCAAGAATTAAACCAAAAAACTATTCAACGAAAATGTTTGTTGATTTGTGTCGGCTAGCCACGGGAATTAATTAGTGGGCGGCAAGTTTCAAAAGCTGCCATCTGTGATTCTTCGGCGGTAATTAATCATATAGACCGTGCAATTTATTTTATCCGCAACTTTGCTGCCGCTGAACAAAAGTTCCCGTCTACGGCGCTTCCTAATTGGTAACTGTCATTTACAATATTCGCCTGCGAGAAAATTATGTGTAGGTACGCTCCTCCGCTCGCACTTCAAGATATTTTCCATTAGGAATTAACAATGCGCTGAATTCTGATTACGTGGATTACAAGTCTAATCTCTTTCGGAAAATATTCCATAATATTACTTTATATATATATATATATATATATATATATATATATATATATATATATATATATATATATATATATATATATATATATATATATATATATATATATATATATATATATATATATATATATATATATATATATAATTTTTGAATGAAAACTTTTAAAACATTTTTATTTAATTGTAAGGTTAGTGAAGGTTGTACCTTTGCCGGACGTTTCGGAGCCCGTGGCTCCTTCTTCAGCGGCAAGAAGAATACTGCAGTGGAAGCTGTCACCTGCAACTACCCGCATTCCTCTGTGGTGCTGGGAGAGGGGTGTAGTGGGCGGGAAAATACATTTTAAAATAAGATATTGGATTTAGAATTTGGTAATGTGGAAATAAATAATGATATGTAGAGTGTATGAGAATATGTAGAGTGTATGAGAATATATAGGTGGAAGAATTAATATATAGTGTAATTTGTATCTACACTGTGTGTGTGTGTGTGTGTGTGTGTGTGTGTGTGTGTGTGTGTGTGTGTGTGCGCGTGTGTGTGTGTGTGTGTGTGTGTGTGTGTGAGGGTGAGTGAGGGTGTGTTTATTTGTGTGAGTGTGTATGTTTGTGAGGGTGTGTTTGTGAGAGTATAAAAACAAATAGATATATATGTATATATTAAAAAGGTGTATACTATAGGATGGAATGTGTCTGTATCATTAATGTTGAATATTCAGGCCTTTGCCATGGCAAGCTCCAAGTACCCAAATATGTCCCAGTTCCCATGTTTTGAGCTTAATTTCAGGCGTGTTCTCTGGGAAGGCCTTCCCAGAGAACACGCCTGAAATTAAGCTCAAAACATGGGAACTGGGACATATTTGGGTACTTGGAGCTTGCCATGGCAAAGGCCTGAATATTCAACATTAATGATACAGACACATTCCATCCTATAGTATACACCTTTTTAATATATACATATATATCTATTTGTTTTTATACTCTCACAAACACACCCTCACAAACATACACACTCACACAAATAAACACACCCTCACTCACCCTCACACACACACACACACACACACACACACACACGCGCATACACACACACACACACACACACACACACACACACACACACACACACAGTGTAGATACAAATTACACTATATATTAATTCTTCCACCTATATATTCTCATACACTCTACATATTCTCATACACTCTACATATCATTATTTATTTCCACATTACCAAATTCTAAATCCAATATCTTATTTTAAAATGTATTTTCCCGCCCACTACACCCCTCTCCCAGCACCACAGAGGAATGCGGGTAGTTGCAGGTGACAGCTTCCACTGCAGTATTCTTCTTGCCGCTGAAGAAGGAGCCACGGGCTCCGAAACGTCCGGCAAAGGTACAACCTTCACTAACCTTACAATTAAATAAAAATATATATATATATATATATATATATATATATATATATATATATATATATATATATATATATATATATATATATATATATATATATATATATATATATATATATATATATATATATATATATATATATATATATATATATATATATATATATATATATATATATATATATATATATATATATATATATATATATATATATATATATATATACCTATATATAATGTTTTTTTTACATCTATTTTTTGGTTTCAAAATTTAAAAAGCTCATTTTTTTTAAATAGTATAAAAAGCGCTGAGCACGATGCGCCATCTAACGGTAAGTAAAATATAGGTAGTATTATTAATAAGCGATCGTTTATCTACCGCTAGAAAGCGCAGGGCACTCAAACGCAAGTCCATTTTTTAATTTAATGGTCAAATTCTTTAAACTTCCAAATAAAAAAAATGCTTTTCCTTTTTTTTTAAAGCTTTTTATCAAAAGTTGCTTAGCTGCTCGTACTGATTCACCCCCTTGAAGGATGGCGGTTATTTCAAACTCACCCTGTATACTATATATAAAACATTCACAATAAATTCAAAGAAAGTCGATCTACAGGTTCACTTGTAAAATGCGTACCATACAAATTTAGAGACATACAAAAAAAACGCCAAACCGTCAACTTCAAACAAGACCTCACTACGCCTGGTCAATTAGGCGATCAAACGACCATTTAGCTTTGCGTGAACGTTAGTACCAAAAACATGGAGAATCAATCTGAAATAGCATGGCAAAATAAGCATACTATACGACTAAGCCTTCACATGTTCACAACTATCATATTCGTCGTATGCTAAGACGGGGGCCGTATAAAGCCGCCTCCCTTATGAATGGAGCTTTTCCCGCAAGCCGGCAGATGAGTGTTAACAGAGAGCGTCAGGCGCGTCTCGAGTGACGCTTTGATCTTGCCGAGTGGCACCACTTTAAAACTTCAAATATAAGCCGGTATCACCCTCGCAGCTCGGGCTATTTTGCACGAAGCGACCTTGATCATCTAACGCGCGGGCGGGATAACGATAATAATATGTATATCTGCGACAACCCCTAACGCACACTCATTCAACTTCATGCTCATATTCGTAGACTTAAAGAGGAAAATGTCTAGATACTTTAACAGCGTATATGTATATATATAATGATTCATGCAAAACTACATGTCAACAGACTTACAACGCTCATGATTTTTTATTATTAAAATTACTTGCGTACTTGAGACTGCCATAATTAAAAATACTATTTTAAATTAAAATAAAATTAAATAAAATTAAAATAAAAAACGTGGTTAAATTAAAATTAAAAATCTATTTTATGATCTTCTGATCTTCTTGGAATGATCTTCTTGGAATTTCTTTGTTCTGATCTTCTTGGAATGATATCTTTCCGTTTATCATCGCGACTCACTCGCCAAACGGAGTTATTCCACCTTCCGCAGATTAGTACTAATTATGCACAAAACTGTTTCATGTATAGGGTATGTAAAATTTGTAATACGCAGCTCGGCGATATTGACGTATTCAATACGTCATCATTCGCTCTTAAGAAAGCAATTATTAATGATGGTATTGATTTATCATTGTAATGGCAATATATAATATATTATAAATATTATTTATTCAAGAATATCTTTAAATAATATGTATGTCTATATTATGGAACGTGTATTTACATACAATTTTATTTACTTATTATGACTCCTTTCTTCCCAGTTCCCACCTGTCCCTATGAGTGTTAGTTTTTTCTTCAAAAAAATTATATTGTTGTGTTTAAATTATGAATGTTTAAGTGGAAACATGTAATTAGATTTATTTTTTTAACTTAATAATTGTGTAACAAATTTATTGTAACAGCTGTATGTTACCTTAAAAATAATAAAATAAAATAAAATAAAAATGAATAGTTTTATGCGTATAATAATAGTATGTATATTCCTTGTGGCGATTGGAAAATCGCCCGTTGTGAACCCCTGTCAATCGCTCGAGGCCCATTTCAGTTTGTAGGATATGAAATTATTAGCCCACTATTAATATGCCGGCCAATAATATAATATTACATACAAAGTTATATTATATACAAACCAATATTATAATATTACATACAAAGGCGACCTAACCACTATGCCACGGCCCGGTGGCATAGTGGTTAGGTCGCCTGATGTAAGGTCCCGCGTTAGATTGCCGGCTGGGTCACCATTTTCCGTTGGGATCTAATTAACGGAATTTCATTTTCAATTCTGTCGATCGAATGCAATAACAAGACACACACTTATACACATGTTTCACGCATACATACATATAAACACGTAATAGTAGGGTTGGTTGTAAGAAATTGTTATATGACAACAAACCCGCCCATTGTGAAATTTCGCAATAAAGGGTAGAAACAAACAAACAAAGTTCATAGGGATGGGATGCAATGGTCGCCAATACGGCAAAATGGCGGTATTATAATATCTGCGGTTAAAATATGTAGGTACTTACAGTATATATTATAATTTGTTTTTTACTTTTTGAAAAATCCGTGATACTCCAGTAAAACTCGCCTTATCACAGAAAAACCTAGCAATGTCGACTCGGTCGCACTTTACTGAGCACAGTAAAAATACAATATTTACATTTAATTTATGCACTAAATTATTATTTACACTAAATTTAAAAACATTTTACGGGATTTTTCTGGATCGTAATTCATTTCTTTTGTGTGTACCTAGTTTAAAAAATAAATAAAATAATTCTACATAAATGTAGTCTATGGATTTCTAAAATGACGGCGCTTTCCCTATTCCACTAGTAACATAAAGAATAACTAATCGATGATTACGGATCGAGAGCGAGAAGGAACGGGAAGTACGAGGGAGAAAGTGATCGATAGTCTATAAATTACCAATCCATGGGAAAGTCGCAACCCCCCTCCCCCCCCTTGTCTCGACACCTATACTTTTGAAAACATTCCAGATACAAATGTAGTATTTTAAGACGGTTTATTTCTATCCCTATTCATAATGTCGTTTATGTAATATTGGTAGATCTTAGCATTAACTGAGTTGGTCTAGATATCTGTCGGTGATGACATACAATACTGAGACATGGTTGATAAACATTGGCCTCATACTCAAGCTCAAAGTCGCGCAACGAGCGATTGAGAGAGCTATGCTTAGAGTTTCACTGCGTGATAGGATCCGAAACGAGGAAATCCACAGAAGAACCAAGGTCACTGATATAGCTCGTGAAATTAGCAACTTAAAATGGCAATAGGCAGGCCATAAAGCTTTGCTGAACCGTCAACCGTTGAGAATAACGATTCTCGGATAGCGACTATGAATCGGCAGACGCAGTATAGGACGGCCCCAAAAGATGAACCGATGACATTGTCACGGTCGCAGGAAGTAGGTGGATGGTGGCAGTTCAAGACCGTTCTTTGATCTATAGGGAAGGCTTAAGCCTAACAGTGGACGTCTGCCGGCTGGTGGTGATGGTAGTTTATTGGTGGTTTTCGTATTGATGGATTTTATTTGTCCGGCTTGAAGGAGCCCGACTGTTTCCATGCCGCTTGGGTCGCAAACCAATTTTGTCTTTGTCAAAAGTTCGTACGGGCAATAGCCAGTCCCAACTTTTGGTTCAGCTTCCATTCGGAGGTCTCCGCGAAGAAGTTAATTACGTGTATAATACTGTTAGAATTGTAAAGTCGGCAATGCCGTTGAACATGGCAGAAAATGTCATATACCATTATGTCCCATAGGTGCTAATGGGCCCATGATGAGGTGGCCACAATGACCCATGTGTTCAGGGTCGGTCACACTCACGGGTCAACACCCATCCGATGGCCTCCACGCATGGGGTGCGAGCCTGGGTAGGACACTGGGTCAACCAGTCTCCCCTGGGAATCAAATCCTCTGGCGCTCCTGGACGGTCTGCGCACCGAGCGGCGCAAGCCAATCGGCTGTGCTCTCCGACTAACAATCGGGGGAGTCTGGGAACTGTATTGTTTCCTATAGAGCGGGGGTAGTTGTCTACCTTACGTTTCAAACTTGCAAGCTATTTTTGTCGAAAAGATCACATAAGAGGCGGTAGCTGTATCATGGTCAAAAATGAGATAAATGTCAAAACCAGGGATGATATAACATCATTATCCGTAGAACGAAACACGGAAATATCCTGTGTAGAAATTACACAACAGAAATGTGTCATTGTTTGTATTTATAGGGTACCGAACAGTGACTTTAACGTGTTCATGTCTCGCCTCGAATCGATTATGGACAAACTCTCAAACTCCTCCAAGCAGATTGTGGTGTGTGGTGATTTTAACGTTAATATCCTAGAAAACTCAGGCAATAGCAATAAGCTAAGAGACTCTTTTACATCATGTGGCTTTACAATGGCATTTAATACTCCAACCAGGATTAATGGACTCAGTGCGACCTGCATCGATAACATATTTTATAGAACGGCAAATTTTTGCTATATTGATAACGTAATTATACCCTTTTCTGACCATAATGCTCAGATGATCCACTTAGAATCAAATTTGACGAACCCAAACAGTAAGCATGTGTGGAAAAGACAATTCGGCTTTAACGCTATTAACTCATTTATTAGACTATTAACTAAAGAATGCTTTACTACTGATTCATTAGACCCAAATTCTGACTATGACAATTTTATAAAAGTTTTTAATCGTCATTTTGAAGCTTGCTTTCCCTCGAAATACAGACTAGTGTCAACAAAAGGCGGTACGCCTTCTTGGATTGATAATGAGCTTAGAAACGATCTAGGAAAACTTCAAATTCTGCAGGATAATTTAAATCAGAACACAAATTCATTACTTAAGGACTATTATACGAACTGTAAACAAAAATATGACAAAGCAGTAGTAGCGGCTAAGAAAAATACTATAGAAGAAGAGATTAAGCAGTCGAATAACAAAACCAAAACTATGTGGAGTATCATCAATAGAGAGGGGAGAAATATTTCAAGTAAGGCAAATGAACCTATTCAATTACTTCACAATGGTTCTAAAGTCTCTGATCCTACAAAAACGGCAAATATACTCAATGAATATTTTATAAACGCTGTTAAACGCATGACAAATTCTCCTAGTTTATCCTCTTCAACAATTGTAGGTGAGATACCAGCATCAATACTGTTGCATCCTATAACTTCCATTGAATTTGATAAGGCCTTGAATGGCATCAAAACAAAAACATCAATGGATATCTGGGCACACTCGATTAAATTAATAAAGAATATAGCACCAACGATTTCCAACACCTTGAGGTCTATTTTTAATAATTGTATGAAACAAGGTGTGTTCCCAAATCTAATGAAAATAGCAAAAATAGTACCAGTTTTTAAAAAAGGGAACAAAACTGATCCTGAAAATTACAGGCCAATTTCACTGCTTCCAGCTTTCTCTAAAATTTTCGAAAAAATTTTATATAACAGGCTATATCTATTCGCAAATAAATTCGATATACTAAATAAATATCAATATGGTTTTAGGAAAAATATGTCCACCACCTCGGCGATTTCGGAGATGGTAAATTTCATTATCGACACTTTTGAAAATTCTTCCCAACCCGTGGCAGTTTTTTGTGACCTATCCAAAGCGTTTGATTCGGTTGACCACGAAATACTGCTCAATAAATTAAACAGTTATGGGATTCGGGGCAAAGCCAATAATATGATGAAGTCCTACTTAACAGGCCGGTCACAGGTAGTAGAAATAGATGGATTTAGATCTACACCGCAACCGATATCCTGCGGAGTTCCCCAGGGATCGATTCTTGGTCCATTATTATTTTTATTTTTTATTAATGATATAGGCAATTGCTTGCCAGCCTACACCAAAACGTTACTCTATGCGGATGATACAAGTTTCCTGTTTCACGATAACAATCTTAACAACCTAATGACCAATGCCAATCATGCGTTAAACCTAGCAAGTTCATGGTTCACAGAGAATAATCTCTTGCTTAATGCAAAAAAAACCGTAACTATGCACTTCTCCTCAAAATATAAATCGTCTGCTATACCATTTAATATAACTCTAGACAACAGTACTCTAGAATTAAGCAAATCGACAAAGTTCCTAGGTATCATGATCGATCATCATCTTAGCTGGAACATCCATATTAATGAACTGTGTAGTGCGCTTTCTTCGGCAATATATGCGATAAAAAAGATTAAATTCTTAGCTGGTGAAATCGCTGCATTAACTGCGTACCATGCCTGTTTCCATTCTAAAATGACTTATGGTATACTGATATGGGGGAATGCCACAGACAGTTCTAGGGTTTTCATTTTACAGAAAAGTGCACTAAGAGCAATTGCAGGAGTATCCCGTGACACGCACTGCGAACCATATTTTCTTAAGTACAAAATACTGACTTTTACGTCTCAATATATTTTACAATGTCTACTCTATGCTAAATCAAATATTAACGAACAAGAGGTAAACGGGAATATGCACTCCCACAATACACGCAGACGTGATGACGTTATCCTGCCTAAAGTACGCCTTACGCAGACACAAAAGTCCTTTGGATATTTGAGCTATAAGCTCTTTAACCAGCTACCACTCTCCACAAGAAAGATGGAAACAAAGGCGTTTAAAAGATTTATTAAACAAAAGCTACAATCCACACATGCTTTCTATAAGCTGGGTGATTTTTTTGAGCATGCCAATTCCTTCAAATGGGAATAACATTAATATGTAACTTTCAGGTACCTCATTTTAGTTCTTATTGTTTAATAATAATATTATGAATTTAATATTTAATATGTAGATTACAATGTGTAATGTAACATACCTGATCATATACATACGTTGTTTTTTCCAATTTTGTTTTGATACTTCCTATTGTGTGATTATTTTTTGTATAAAGTGCTTGATGACTATTAATATTCTTATAATAATCTATTTTATATGTATACTCATGTACATGGATTCAGCTCTATTTTTTTTTTTTTAATTTTATTTGTCTGCCGTGTAAAGCCGACTTTAGTCAACGCTATTGTCGAATTAATATTTATGCTTTAATCGTTTTATATCTACATTTAAACTGACGAATTCTAATATGCGATAATTAGCTTTAATTCATAATTCATGCTTTTATTGTATATTCTGAATAAATAAATTGAATACTGAATACTGAATACTGCTCTTGAAATGACCATTGGCCATCCGATCCCGGTTCAGAGTCGGGCAAAGGACGCTTTGGTCCGCGATAGATTCGGTGCACTCCGTTTCACCGCTTCGTAAGGGAGAGGACCGCGCAAGCGAACTCGAACTCGGAACCAATCGAGAGACCGGAGAAATCTGGTCACAATTGGAAGTGAGGGCGCGAGTATCTCGAGCCCGCCGGGTTTATTTCTGGCTCACTCGCGGTAAGGCGTTGGACTCTCACGGGTTGTGACGTAGCTGGACGTAGGATTGTACTGTCCAAAGTCTTCTACGTTCACTGCAGGGCGACAGAACGACTAATCGTTAAAACGTCCTGTGGTGACGGGCTCGCCCGTTGTAGTCGACACCGCAAGATGTCCCATAGGTATCGAGTACGGCGACAAGTGTAGTCGAAATCGTGTCCTTGTTCGGTCTTTATTTTAGTTAGGATGTTCGTTATGTAACCGCCCTACCTTTGGGTTATTATTCAAAAATTAGGCAAAAAATCGTCGAGTATTTTCATCAGATTTTTTAATAACAATATTTTATTACAATATACCAGAAAAATATTTCACACGATAGACTTATTCTTTACTCTTTTTTGAATTTAGAATCGTAGTAACCATTTGACGTATAACGTACGCTTTGTGGGTTTCAGGTTTTTATTGTTTTTGTTCTCGAACGTACGTGATACGATTTGTTGCGTTTGGGCAATAATATAACCAACGAATCACGTAAGTTCGTATGGTTAGGGTGGTTATAAAGTTTTTTTTTCTCAGTGCCAAAACGCAGTAAATTAAGTCCGACCTAATGGGGTCAAAACCCAATTGGGTGAACGAAGGCATGTAATAATTCCATGTGTCACACTTTCATATTGAACAATATATTCACCTCAGAATTCATCTGATTTTCGAGTATGTATTATCAGGCTCCAACGGTAACATTTTAGCGCCCATAAATATTTCCGTATTCCACATTGAGATTCCGATCCGGTTGAAATGATTTTACGCCCAATACGGCTCCCCATTGGAGTCGCAGTAATCCCTAAGAGCCTCCTCGGCTTAATGGGATGAGCGCCAAATAGTCCCTTAAATCATGATCCGCCGCTTTAATGCTGCTCTTCATCCCACTGTACGATAATTGGAAATGGCTTTGCGCGTAAGGAGAGAGAGAGAGAGGTTGATTGGCGATCGGGGATGATTGTCGTTGTCGAAGTATCGTAAAATCAGTTTTACATTATAAAGCGAATCGACGAGGCGAATCCGTCCTTCCATTGTCGGCCACCGGGGCGCGTGATTACATTTATGCCCCTAACATATCGGCGAGGCGCGGCGCGGCGAGCCCGAAAACTTGGAAACGTACTTCAGGGGGCGGCTCGACAATAAAGCAATTAACTTATGGGTAATACTCGGGAAATGTCAACTCTCCTCACTAGATGAAAGCGTTTATACGACAATTGTTATAGGCGTATTAAAAAGCTGTTCAACAGTTGACAAGGTGTGATTGTGGGGTTCGTTTGTCTGTGAAAGATGAGACTGGTCGTAATAGTGCCACGGGATGAATCATTGATCACAAAATACATTCAATTGCATCAATTTTAACTCGTAAGTATTTTTTTTTTGTGATTGTGATTATTTTATTTTATTTTATTTTATTTTATTTGGGTAAAAACAGCGTTTATACATAACAAATACAGCATATAACAATAAAACTATGACTAATTATATGTTAACACTATCTATCTATAATGTGTAGAGTACATATCTCCGTTATTATACCTTATTTATATGTACATTTTTAGGCAGTGATTTAATATTATAGAAAAAGAAAAAGAACAAAAAACTAATAAAAATGAAATTTTACATTGAGATTATAAACAATAATAATTATTTTGTACCAAAGATAAATTTAAATAAAAAATACACAAACAAAAAATTACAAAAAAGCTATTCATGTAAACTGTTCAAGCGATTGAAAGTCATTATATCAAATACGGGGGACAAAGGACTGATAAGATTTTTTAATGGTTTCCATAAAGTGACTTTTACCTGATAAAAAAATATCAATGTACCCGAACCTATCGTTATACGTTATCATAGCTCTGTTTATTAGGGAATGCTTCGTGTAATTATAGTTATATCTCTTTATATAAAATATATTCGGGTTCCGAGTAATGCGAGGAGGAGCCAGAATGGATATCTTTTCGATCAGATACGCACTCTCAAAAATATTATTTATTACGTTGTAGAGAAACATCATATCGCAAGTTGTACGCCAAATTCCATTAAATAGCGGTTAATTTTATTAAATAGCGGTTAATTTTATTAAATAGCAGTACCAATAATAGGTGTATCCTGAAAACCAGGTTAAGAGATATACTGAGGATCTTACAACGCTTTTTTATATATTACACCGTCTTTGTCTATTTTCAGTTTCAATTTGTAATTTTGTGTTTTTGCGCCTAATTTTTGTATCGACAGCTGCAAAAAAAATATTTTTTTTGATATAATATACCTAATCATAGAAAATATTTGAAATATTATTGTAAATTTAATATTGATTTTAAATGTAACACATTAAAGTGGATTTTAAAATTCTTAAAGTTTTCATATTAAACCTTGAGGCTCTGGCACCGAGAAAAAAGTCTTAATAGTCAAAAAACGATAAAAAATTGTACAAAATGGATGAAAAGCAAATCTCTGGAATACTCTGGAAAATTAAGCGAGTGGCGCTCCAATAATACAAAACCAATTAGCAACTTTAATCATCTATATAATCCATCTATATAAATCCATCAAATAAATAATTTCTCCGTGCATAAAATATAATGCAGCTCAATCTTAAAGTTCCTGCATAATATATGGACATACCTTCCCGTATACTGAGTTTCGTTATCGTGGCCTAAACTGGCTAAATTCTGAAACAGGAATAACAAATACCTTACTAGACGACGCACACGCTTTTTCTCAGTAAAGTTCGTCGCGCATATTGCAGAATTTTTCTCAGATAATTTTTGTATGTTGTGAAAAAAACTAATCTACAATACATTCAGATTGACAGATAGAGAGATATATAGAAATTATTTATTGCAAGTTCTGGAGAAGAGTATAAGGTATCGCAAGACGAATCTACGAACTGTAGGAAATCAAATTGATCTTTAAAGCAAAACTCTTGAAGTGAAATTAATTTATAGTCCCCTTTCAAATTTACAAATATAGGCTCCCGTGTGCTCCTTCAGTATGCAAGTGTGGAAGTAGTCTTAATCTCTTCGTTTGACCATGTAGAAACATAATGTTGATGGTGGCACTCTCAAAAATGGTGCGTTTGGGCGCTGCGGGCCAAAAACAAAATGGCCGCCATCAAAAACACGTTTTCCTATTTATATCAGTAACCGTTGAAGATACGAAAAAATGTTTTTAACAAAAAATGTAGCTACACAAATTATACATAGAAAAGGTCCTTACAACTTTCTTTGTATAACTAACCGTTGTCTCAAAAAAAATACTTTTGTCAAATGAATAATCAAAAAATATAAATTTTAGGGTTTTGAAAGTGAATATTTATATGTACGTCATTGTTGTTGGGAGTTTTATTGGCTGCCGCAAGACCAAATTTGGCCATTATGTACACCCCGTCAAAATGCCGCAAGACCATATTTGGCCACCCGAATCGAGCCGCACACGGCATTCGTTTTAGAGGTCATGTTATTGTTTTCTTGCTCATATTTTGATACTTATGACAAGGACAGATGACGTTCTGCTTGAAGTCGAACCCGGCCCGAAATATATTTTTAATTTCATTTAGTTTGCGCGCCATTGCGAGCGCCGCCGGTCGCGAAGTGCGTGTAACGGAAAGTTTGTTTTGGTGCACATTTGGAGTGAATTTTGCAATAAAATGTAAGTAATCGTGTTTATTACTATGTTAGTTGTCAAGATTTGTGGTTTTATGAATAATTTATGGTGTCAAATAGTCTTTTTTTCCGGTTCGAAGTGGGCGCAATGAAAGTGACAGCTTTTCGCCCGTCGCCCGCACGGGATTTTGTCGCGCGACCCCAATCATTTGAGGGGTTAAATAACCTATTGCATAGCCTTATATTAAAATATTATTATATGACTTTGTTTGAAATTATTTTTATTGTTTCAGAGTACAAGATAAGAAGACAGATGGAGCCCGTATTCAATGCTCATTTACCAAACAAAAGAAAGGCAGACTACAAGCAATGTTGTTTCATTTGTAGTGCCCAGTCTTCTGAACAATGGGTTTCACAACCTTCAAATGATGCTTATGAGAAAATGTTTGCGTGTTTAAAAAAATGGGCAAAATATGGTGAAGAGAACAGCGAAAAAATATTGAAGAGCTTTGGAAGTGATTGTAGCATAGAACAATGAAACAAACCAATTTAAAGTGGCATAGATCATGTTATCAAAATGTAACCCACAAAAAAGTAATTGATAGGCTTCAAAAAAAGTATGAATGTTTGCAGTCAACGCCTAAAGAACAAGAGGTATCGACAGAGTGCACTCAAGCTTCTCAATCACATGTACTTTCCTCCGAGCCTACTAGGTACACTAGGTCACAAACCGTTACTTTCGAAAAGGACAAGTGCTTTTTTTGTGATAAGCTAGCAAACAGAAAAGAAAAGCTAAGGAGAGTTTCAACCGACAAACCTGGCCAAAACTTAAGTAAGAGTATTGAACTTGCAAATAATAACAACCCTTGCAAATAATGCACTCCCTGGACTACATGCACTTTCAGGAGCAGATGTAACAGGGTCATTTGCTGGCAAAGGAAAAATAAAGTGGTGGAAAGCTTTTAATTCAGCAAGTGATACGATGATAGAAGCTTTGGCTAAATTGGGGACAACACTGTTACTCACTGAAGATGTGAGGGCTAACTTGGAAGCACTCATTTGTCAGCTATACATCCCCAAAACATCATTGACAGACATAGGAGCAGTGCGATGGTTCTTGTTTACTAAAAAACAACATCAAGATGAGAACCTTCCTCCAACAAAATCAGCACTAAATCCAGCATTGCTACGGGCTCACCTTCAATGCTTTGAGTGGAATCAGGACCTAATTCAGCATCCTAATAACCCGTCACCCTCAGATTTTGGATGGCAGAAAATAGGTAGTGCATACGAGCCTGTTGCTTGTACCAACCCCTGTGCACCAAAGCTTATCTTGGAGCTTTGCCGCTGCTCATGCTCAAAAAGACGTTACTGTCCTCCATGTACATGTCAGTCAAATGGACTCCGGTGTACTGAAATGTGCAAGTGCGAAGGTGATCCTGACCATTGCGACAATACGGGAGAATGCGAGGAAGACAATGATGAAGATCTAGGTTTAAGTGAAATTGGCATTGACAGTGATATTGATTGTATTTGAAAATTTAACAAATGTAATATTGTATTTCTTCAACAGTATTGTTATTACAAATTAGAGCTTTTCAAGAAATGTCTCTTTCTTCTTTCCAATTCCTACATTTAAAAAAAATATAACAATGGTATATTTGTTAATTTATTAAAGTTTAATACAGTTATTATTGTAATAAATTAGGAAACATGTAAAAAAAATCAAAAACTTTAAATATGTGCTTGCAAAACCCTAAAACTTCGTTTTTTTCATTTCTTAATATTTCTTTTTACAAAAGTAATTTTTTTGAGAAAACGGTTAGTTATACAAAGAAAGTTGTAAGGACCTTTTCTATGCACAATCTGTCAGGCTACATTTTTTATTCAACAACATTTTTCGTATCTTCAACGGTTACTGATATAAATAGGAAAACATGTTTTTGATGGCGGCCATTTTGTTTTTGGCCCACAGCGCCCAAACGCACCATTTTTGAGAGTGCCACCATCAAAATTATGTTTCTCCATGGTCAAACGAAGAGATTAAGACTACTTCCACACTTTCATACTGAAGGAGCACAAGGATGTACATTTGATAGGCGACAGCGCATTTCACAGAGCGTATTATTTTGCAGTTTAATCAGCTCTTTTTTATTTCCTTTTACACCCACCCACAGCAGTATCAAAAATATTGCGAATCAGCATATGGTTATCATTCGATTCGGTCTGTTTATAGTCCATAAAGTAACTGTGCAAATCATCGAACAGCATTAGCAGATGACATAATGCTTTCTTGCACATTCGCGGTAATCGTGTCATCGTTAATATCGTCGACCAGTGCTTTTACTGTCACAAATGCAGAATAATCGCTTTCGACAACTTTATCTCTTTTACGTGCTCGAGTGGCGCAATGGCGGCTATCTGACAACGGAGTGATTGCTCGCTTCGCCATCTGACGATTTTTTCGTCCTAATCATCAACTTTATTTCGCGAACTTAATCAAAATGACCAAATCAACGAATTAATATTGTCACCGGTATATTTTCTTTAACCCTCCAACCGCGGGCGTCGCGCGCTTACGCGTTTAGCTCCTTCCGTGGCAAATCGCGGGGCACGTTATTATATAATAAATTTATTTATTTATTTATTTATTTATTTATTTTCATAACAAATCAACATACAGTTTCTACCAATCCGTTGATATGCAATATACACATAAATATAAAAAAAAATAATAGAATTCTTACAAGTACATACACACATGTTTAAATAAGCGGTAAATACAAATACCGGCATTAAGAATAGAAAAACTTACAAACTTACAAACTTACAGTACATAAGAGTGAAAACAGTTTATATTATTCTGCCATAAACAAGTAGCGCAATGCCACACCTTGAAGAGATGCGGGCTCGCTGTAAAAATATCAAAGTCTGGCGCTGTCGAACATAGCGCATTTATGTGCCGCAAAGCTCGTGTAAGCAGACTCCATCGACTTAGGTTGGTGCGCGAGGACGACTCCGCAAATAGATTATGAATGCGAGCACGATTATAATTGTCCGGGACAAAGAGACAAACCTTCGCTAGCATGCTAGGATTATCAACTTTTCCCCTAATCAGCTTGAAAACGTAGGCCATGGCGAGCATTTCTCTACGCAACTTAAGAGAGTTATAGCCCACCATGCCTAGTAGGAAACTAGGGTTCCATATGATTTCTATAATAGCGTTCCATATGATTTCTAGTTATAATTTCTGCATCAGGAGACGCGTTCTCCCCGTCGACATATAAGATCGGTATTTTCAAGTTTACCAGCTTAGTTGCCACCACACCAATCGATCGATCATCGATCTATTGAAAGGATGGGCGGTAGAATGGATCAGTCGACGTCGATCGTACGTTGTTATCACACTAACTAGGGGAAGGTTGGGTTTGCGCGGAGGGTAGGGGGAAGGGGTCGTGGAGTGGCGGGTGGTTGTCTAATTTTCGGGAAAGCCTTAGGGTGATACAACCGTTTTTTTATAGACCTGTTCAGTGATATAGACACGCAAACATTTAAAATAACTACTAATAATCTCCCCGCGAATTTGTACCTAAAAATAGGAAAAACGCCCGCGGTTAGAGGGTTGAGGTAGCACAATATTATTCGTGTAACTATATCGAAAAATTAAGGATATTACCAGTATTAAGCGTTTACATTTTGTCATCGACGACAAGCTTTGGTGACGATTTTATATAAGTATGTTTAATTATAAGGCAATATTATTTTATTATTATATATTTGAACATGTATGATCAGTATGAAGATAAACTCTGACCTCTCCCAATGAAATAATATACAGCCTGTCTAAGGAGTACTGTGAAAGATTTAAAGGCTGATATATAGGTTCACAAAATCTACAAAAAATATGACGATGACTATTTAACCGCCCACCTTTAAGCTATTATTCAAAAAGTGGGTCAAAAATAGTTGAATTTTTTCATTAGATTTCCTTATAAAAAAACTTGTTTACATTATACCAGACATTTTTTTAACACAAGAGATCCACGTATTACCTATTTTTGTATTTAGAATCGTAGGAACAATTTGACGTATCACGTACGTTTTGTGGGTTTCGGGATTTTTTTTTTGTACTCGAGAGTACTTAAACGTACGTGATACGGCTTGTTGCGTTCGGGCGATAATATAGAGGCCGTATCACGTACGTATGTATAGGTAGTAGGGTGGTTAAAATATTCAGAAAAAATAATTCAGGCCAGTATATTTTCGGGCGTTATTTCTCTTAATCGTTAATCCACGCGTTACGATGGATTTAGTTTATGTCGGTAAAGATCCAACAAAAAACAGGAACAAATAAGCAGTGTATTTTAGTTTAAGTCCCCGTAGTGATTATTCTATTAGATATTTTGTTTCCTCCTATGAATGTGAATCATCAGTTTAAATTTTTCGCAATACTCTTGACACTTTGTGTAACGGTCTGAAACGTTGATTGTCATTTATTATACCGGCACCTTTTTTGACCAAAATCACACCAGGATAACGCCAGGTAAAATTTGCTATAATACTTATAATATTCATTCATGCTATCGGAATTTAATTTTCTTTACTTTTTAATACAAAACAAACTTTTTTTAATTTTCAGTTGGTGTTTACGACCAAAAATTTATGAAATTCCGTTCTGGGTTTCGGCGACACAATAAAAAGGTGTTCGTTTGAATTGTTCTATTCTGCCAAATTTTGACAATTAGTCCCGATCTCTACGAAAACTTCCGAAGCCAAAACTTCTGAAGAGTGTGCCGCCAAGTTACAGGCGGATCTTTCATACCTTTTGTTTCGATACCGTGGAGTGACTTTAATAATTCATACACAGCGTGTTTTCGCTGGCAGACCGACCCATTCACTTTCCATTGTCTCGCAAATGTCACCGTATTCTTCGCCTTGGCATAACAAGTGGATGAAATTTCGCGTATTATTGTAGCGCCCTGTAGTTGTCAGCCGTATTATTCTGAATTGGAGTCGAGCGAGCGATGCGCTTACCGAGTAGAAGGTCGCGGTTTCTCCTTGATATATGGTTAGATATAAATGTATGTATTTCTTTTATGTTTGTGGATACATAACACTTAACGGCACAGAAAAAATGTGTTAAGGTAATCATAAAAATCTCACACAAAAAACTAAAATTAAAACCGTGAATCAATGCTGGACTTCCACGCATCGCCGCACAAAAAGCATCCGTGAACGAAATAAACTTCACAAGGCAAGCAAAAGTTATCCTACAGATATGCCATTAAAGTATAAATTTATCAAATATAGGAACTGGTGTAGTAGGATCTTAAAAACAACATAAGAAAATTTCTACAAAAGCGTAATTAAAGGGTCATATGGAGATATGAAGAAAATATGGATATCTATCTGCGAACTGTGTATTGAAAATGTTCATCGACTCTTCAATATTAGCCGTATGCTTTGGCAAACCATGTTAATAAGTTAATGTCAAACGTAGCAAGCAAACTAATATCTAAAAAAAGGCAACATATCGTCTATCAACTATTAGGATGCGAACAAACAAATTTCCCGCTTCTTTTTATCTACGTCCTATTACCAAATTATTTATTATTATCTTTTTAAATTGGTCATCTCAAAGGCTCGTCATTTGCTCTGGAATTACGGTAGGACAAATTTTGGTGAATAAAACTGTATAGCACTTTGCTAAGTCGCTGTCGATTTATGTGGAGATTGGATTTATTCCTCGTATCGTGATAATGAAAATCACTATTCACCGGAACTTCTGCTAGGTGTCTACGAGCGTACATAATATTTTGGTAGATGTAGGAAGAAAATAGAGGCATGATTCCTGATTCTACGAACAGCGGCTTACAAGAACTTCTTGGAGAGAATCTATATAAACTCCGTACCGCTCTTCTCTAAAGGAGAAAAAATCTTTTTGAATTTGGTGCCATTCCCCAAAACAGAAGGCCATACGTTATAATGGAGTGGAAATATGCTAAATAAATAGATGTAGCGGCTTGAAAACCGCATAAATATCTTATCTTTCTGATGGCACTGCACACATACGGCACTGCACAATTTTTTACTGAGATCATTTAAGTGATCAGACCATTGTAATTTTTGATCAATTTCTAATCCGAGAAATTAAGCGAATGGGACATTTTCTAGTTTGTCAGACCCAAAGTGCACGTCCATTCCGTTGGAATCAGACGGCCGCAAAGAGAAGCATATTGCTCTTGATTTATTTACGTTAAGTGATAATTTAATTACTTGGAACCATATACTAAGCCTGTCTATTGTTTCTTTAACTTGGGCCAAAGTGTCTTTATTTTTATCGCTAAAAAGAAGTGAAGTATCATCGGCGAGTAAAATGATTTTATCATCCACGGATTTCGGGCACTCTGGGATGTCATTAATATACACGAGGAAGAGAAAAGGTCCAAGTATTGATCCTCGAGGAACACCTTTGTGGATATTCTTTTTCGCGCTCTTGCTATTTTCGACTTGCATAATCTGAGTGCGTTCTTGCATATAAGAATCAATGAGTTGCAGTTCCTTATTCCTAATGCCGTGTATCCAGACAGCCAATCATTGACTATTCCCATTATAATGCTTAACTATTTTTGTGACTATTTGCTTTTACTAGACTATTTACCATTTTCCGTATTCTACTTTAATTTATCTATTTTAACTATTTCATTTTATTATTATTAGCTAGTAATAACTTATTTGTAATGGTTGTGGTGTCTAATTTATTTATTTTTCAAATTTAATTTAAAGCATAAAAAACTTGAGTGCTCCTGCCTTAGGACAAGTCATGACACTTAGTTGGGCGTTGACACTTAGTTGGGCTATTGCTTTGTTTGTTTTGTTTATACCCTTTATTGTGAAATTTCACAATGGGCGGGTTTATTGTCATACGACAATCTCTTCCAACCAACCCTAGTATGAACTGTTTTTTATATTTATATTTGCATGTAACGTGTGTGTGTGTCTTGTTATTTCATTCGATCATGGCAATTTTACTAACACAGCATTGAAATTAAATTCTGTCAATTTTATCCCAGCGGAAAATGGTAACCCAGCCGAGAATCGACCGTATCGGTCGTGTTCAATTTTTTATATGAATAAATATATATATTTTTTTTAATTTTTGTTATGAATATTAGTAAGACTTTGTAAATGTGTTGATTGATTAAATAAATAAATTTGAAAAAAAAGTTTTTTGTGAAACTGAAAATATTACAGAAAAAGTACAAATAACCTACTTTTGTGCTCTTTGTGCAAAACTGATCGTATATTTCCATTAATTTCAAGGGTCGTTTAGAACCGTCTTGGGAAATTAGGCTGTTTTGCACACTCCGAGAATATTTCCCATTTAGAACTTAGTCGAATGGATTTACTCTCTGGGTTAGTTTGCATTTCAATTCCCTGTACGCTATTTATTTTCAGTGGGTTTTCAAGTTTCCAAATGAAGCCCCATGGGGGTCGTATCTTCATGCTTTGTTATACGAAGAGGCAGATTTCTTCTTTCAGACTTTCCGCGAACGTCTGAAAAGCCGGATGAAACTATGGTGTTTTTTTTACGCTATACCGTAAACCGCATTCTGTCGCTGCCATCCCTGGAGAGAGAATGTGCCTCATGCGTCTGAAGCTTATCACTCGGTGACAGTGACGGCGACGGAAACGGTGACGCTGACAGGAATTCGCGCTTCGATTTCACAGGTTGTTTGTTTTACCATACTAACGTTGTATCTAAACCATAGGTTCTCAATGTGGGCGGTAACGCTGCCTTGTGGGCGTTTAATATTTTCAATTTTCAACTTCAATTTATTTCCAAAATAAAATCTTAACAGATTGTAGAAACTTAATATATAGGTACATTTAGATTACACTCTATTAGTCCGTTTTTACAATATCTAAATTTATCACCACGTACATACAGTTACTTCATTATTGCTTTTAGGACATCAAAATCAATTTTCAGATGTATTTACTAATACCACAAATTAAAATAATCAATAAAATAATCAAGAAATTAAAATCAGAAAAAGTCAGAATAATTAAAAAATGCTACTTAAAATTGTCAAAAAAAATGCCCAAAAAAATTTTAATTATTTAAAATTAACAAACTCATCGATCGAATAAAAAACTTTGTCTAATAAGAATTTTTTAAGTATTTTTTTGAATAAACTTTCCTTTTGAATTGTTTTTAAACTTTCCGGTAGCCTGTTAAAGTAATATGGGCCGGAGTATTTTGTGTCTTGCCTTGATGTGTTTAGTTTAGTAAAAGATATAAAGATGTTTAATTTATTTCTCGTATTTTTAGTATGTGTATCTGAAAACTTTTTATAATGTGTGTCTTTATTCTTAAAAAACTCAGTCAGTAACTTAAAGAGATAGAGTGAGGTGTATTCAGGAGGGCAGTAGAAGACCCACAGAAAAGGTAAAATATATATAATTGTGGCTGTTTCAGATTTGCGACAGATTCAGATTCGCGACAGATGGTAAGTAAAAAATGGGGGGCTCTGAAAAAAATTATTCTCATAGTGGGCGGTGGGCAAAATAAGGCCGAGTACCTATGATCTAAACAGATATGATTTTGCAATTTTGAAATTTTACTGGATTTGCATGTTTTTACTTTTTGTGAACACAAAAGACGTCTTTCTGTCTGTATATCAGTTACCGCAGCTATAACTTAAATTACTAATCCGATTTTACATAAATTTGATCGACTGACGCATTTGGAGTTGCTCAGGTTATTTATTTATAGGTCTCACAGCGCTGGAGAACAAACAAATATTTTACCTGTGCACACGTTTGGATATAGTTTAAAAACATACAAAAAGAAATTTATTTGGGTACTAATAGATATTTTAATATCATTTTGAAAAATAAATTTAAAACCAAAATAAATTTAAAAAAATAATTTAAAGTAGTTTAAAATATTTCAAATTAATTAATGAATATCTAAATTATTTCAAAAACTTTTCTAAAAAGTGTTATTGAAAATATTTTTATCAATATATCAACAGTACCTGGATACAGATAATTATAAATATTATCATCAATAGTCAGTAGAAATATTATCATTATTAATAGTCAATAGTCAAATAACTATAAAACTAACTATATAGCTTATTTTAACTTTAAAATAAAATACATTAATATCCAATTTTTTTTAAATTTAATATAAATAAAATTTTCATCGAATGAATGATAAAAAACGAGACCATGATAGTAAACTAACAAACTGATAAACTGATACCTACTCAGTCTAAAAACCAAAAATCAAGCCAGAGAGTCAAAGATCTAATGGCTCTTTTCGCGACTTTCATCTTTTATCCACACATGGCTTAGCTTCTTCATAAGGCGTTTATTCTCTATTGAATGAAAAACAATGAAATGCCTTTGACCAAAGGAAGTATTTATTCAAGGGATATCTAATATGTTTACAACGGATCGCTTTTTCGTATGCACTTGTGATGGGATTCTAATTATTTTGCATTTTATGATATTCAAGCAGAAGTTTAAATAATGCTTTCACAAATCTAATACTTCATATTCCCCAAACAATTATTTCAATTAGTACCTGTAACGTTAACGGAAAAAGAAACTAAATAAAGAAATAAAAAAAGTCAAAATGCCTGAAATTAATGTGATACAAAAAAAAAGGATTATTAGTACCTAAACATATAATATTTGTGACCGGTGTGTGCATTGTATTTACAATTACTCGAGCAGTCACGCAACATTATAAATTTGGAGACAGAGAGTAAATTTTCGCGTACAAGCAAGGGGTTATGAATGGTGGCAAATGTTGTGATTCTTCAAACGTTTTAGGAAAATGTGTTAGATTCTATGATATCCAAGGCAATTGCAGCTGTTTAACTTTATAAACAAGACAAAAACGGATTACAGCAAGAATTTTAGCATACGATATTTTTTGGATATCAACAATAGAACAGATTCACTTCTTAGACTTAGCCAAAATCATCTACAACTTGATAAGTTCCCCATCTCAATTTAAACTCAATTCGTTGATGACCCACCGATGGTCTTAATTATAAAATCCATTATCAACTGTCGTACTATGGGCGTGTCTAATCCATGTGAAGGGCTTATCGAGTTACAACTGGAAAGCCGGGCGGATTCGTCGGACCCTTGTCATACTAAACCGCGCATCTGCCCGGTAACTGAAGACAAAGACGACGATATAATCTTCCTATCCGTTATCCAGATTATCGGCGTTTGAGAGCAAGTTTCAATTTATATGTTCTCTATATCCTTTGTACAAGGCCTTGATCCTTGCCGACCACTCCACCGTTGTTTTTGTTTAATATTTTATTATATTTTATTTATTTCTTACCTATGAATTTGTTATTATACCAAACAAATGTAAAACCAAAAATGTGTTAATGAAACTATGTGTTAATCGATATATTGACACCAATTAATATGCAGTTTTGCCTTTTAATGAGATAGTTATAATATACAGTTTTGCATTATAATGGGATATGGTTAATACATCTGCTATATGTACAACTATTGTAAACAAGGCTTTTTGTATTGGATCTGTTGGGTCTGTTGGAGCAAAATTGGTGAGTAAGGTAGCTGATAAAGAGTCGCCACTCCTGGACTTTAGCGAAAAATGATTTATTGTATTTATTTTAAAATTTTATTGCAATAAAAACATACAGCATAAACATAATCAAATATAAACATAAGAGATAACGACAGCAAATGATATTTCAAATTATTTAAAATATATTATGTAAGAATAATACAAAGGAAACCGAGAATAATTTTAAATTTTGAAATAAGTTCGCTATGTGTGTATACGTGGGTGTTAGTTTATGGGTGTTAGTGTGTGTTTGTGTGATGGAGAGGGTGTGTAAGTCTAAGTGTGTGTGTGTGGGAAAACATACAAATATGAACACTGCACACATTACACTACTTTTTGTTGGGCAGTCGTATAGTAAATGAACTATTCATCAGAGAAAAATGGGTTTTGTAAATCACATACATTTACGTAATTTTATAATTTTCCAAAATATCAGAATCGAATAAATTCTTAAGAACCAAATACGTTCACAAAAACATTAATAATATTGTAGTAGAGTGTAATATTGGGATTTTGATAAATAATATTCCAAGAATGTGTAATCGTTACTGGTCCTACAGGTTTTATTCCTGGCAACCACGAAGAAGGAGATAGAAATCTGTCAAATGATGTCTGCCATAATACAATCAAATTGTAACACGGCGAATTATATCGAAGATGCTGACTTCTCCTAATATGAGAGCAACGGGTCGTCACACATACCCTATAACACTCGGAAAGCGATTCTAAAATTACCACTTACTTCTAAATCGGTTCAATCATTTTGAAATTGTAGTTTAATAATGAAACTGAAAACATGCATACATGAACTCTAAACATATTACACTCCTTTTTTGTAGGCTGCGTGGTATGAACAAACAATACGGTGATTGAATTGTCATAGCAGCAACTGCCGACGCAATATCCATTTGAAGTAATAATCTGATAGCCTGATTCTTTTAGATATTTATTGTCAAGTTTCAACAATTGGCTACTTGTCAACTTCTGGAGCCGGAAGAGTGAGGTCATGTTTAAAATATTTTTCGCACATCATGGATTTCTAACATCGTATAAAATTAAGTTTCAAAAAAGTGCCAATTATGCTCGTAAACGCTACAATCAGTATATGACGATTAAGTGGTGACTCTGAGGACTGTTTACAAATTATATGGACTATTAAAAAAGCGGAAATTAGACGGTTGAAGACGAGCTACGGTCGGGACGTCTTTAACATCAAAACAGGCAAAAACGTGCAAATAGTGGCAAAACTGGTTCGCTCAAACAGGTAACTGACAATTTTAAAGCTTATCGAAGAAATGAGCATCTCGCATATAGGTATCCGTGCAAGGCGTTTTAACTGATACTTTGCAAATGATACGAATAAGTGCAAAATTTGTTCCCAGATTTTTGACTGACAAGCTTGACTGACTGGCAAATTGTCGGTCATTTTACACGGAATTGAAGGATCGTCCTGAAACTGATTAGGACTTCATGGCCTATATAATTACTGGAGCTGCAATGTGGAACTGCAACATGAACCTGATAAAAATGCAGAGTTCCCAATGAAAACCGAATAGCTCTCCTCGCTCTACGAAGGCACGTCAGTTGAATGTGAAGAATATTCTCTTTTTTTATACTGGGATCAGTGTTCTTTCCATGCGGAACAACTGTTCACTCCAAATATTACAAGGGCCTACTGGAACTTTCTGAAAAGAAGTACAGAGATAGAGGCCCGAAAAATGGGCCAATGGCTTCCTCTTTGATCACGACAAAGCCTTGCGCCACACCTTGTTTCTGATCTGCGAATTTTTGGCGGAAAATATATTTCTGTCGGTCCATATCCACCTTATTTTTCGGATTTAACACCATGCGGCCTTTGGCTTTTCCCGTAAATTAAAACCCTTTTAAAAGGAATACATTTAGATACCTTTCTCGACATTGAAATGGCAACAACAAGCATCTGAACGTCCGCCCGAATGAAGAATTCCAGAAATCCTTCCAATCAAATCACGTCGAAATAAGTGCATCGCTAGCCAAGTAGAGTACTCTCAAGGGTACTTATTCAAAATTAATTTAGGCTTATAACTTTGTTCTTAATAAAATTATTCGCTAAAAAGATAAATATATTACAGGAAATATGAAATAAAATAAAATATTAAATTCTAAATATTAATATGTTAAGATTAGTATATAATGTTAAATATGTTCGAAATTCTTTGTCGTCCTCTTTTATAAGCCAATTTGTCATTTGTATACATGCAGACGGCTAAAAGTTCCTTGCTTAATAATCTTACCTCACTCAATAGCTATGTATATCGTACTTCTCAGTGTAATTTGTCGTAGCCTTTGTAACGGCTGTTGGTAAGACGATACGGACATACAAAGACGTAGCGCATATAGGCGAGACCATAGGAAGCAGGCCACAGAATTGACGGAGTTTTATTGGATGGGGGGGAAATTCCACATCACTGGCTGATATATATTACGGACGGTGAAATTGTTGGCGGTCGGTTTCATTTAATTTTCCTTGTCGCCGTGGAGTACTCATTCCACACGATTATCCGGGCATTCTATTAGTTGGTGGCCACCTTCCCCCTCCCCCCCCCCCCCTTTCTCTCTCCACCCCCCCCCCCCCTTCCCCACCTTCATCTTTCGAGCGATACTTTGATACCAAACCTCTCCAGGCTGCCTAAAATATTTTCATTTTGATTATTATAAGAAGATAGATTTAAGAAATTTTATTCTAAATAATTTAATTTAATTTGTAATTCATCATAACCTGTAGTGAAATGGATATGAAAAATGAAAATGTCAAAGACAAAAATGCAGTAAAAATAACTGATAATATAAAATTCCAAAAACTGTCGCCGGTGATCCTAATTTAATATCACCTAACTAGGCTTTAGTCCTTTCTAAGGCAGATATTCAGATTTATATAAATATTTGTGTAACCTATAAAAACTATATTCGAGCTCGCTCACATACTCTATTTACGGAGCCGTCCTCGCGAACCAACTTAAGTCGATGGAGTCTCCTTACGCGTGCCTTGTGACACATTAATACGCTATGTTCGACAGCGTCAGACCTGGATACTTTTACAGTAAGCCCACATTTCTTCAAAGTATAAGCATTGCACTACCTGTTTATGCTTTTTTTATGTATTCTGTTACTCTTACTAGTTTTAATACTTCAGCTTGCATATTTAATGCTTTTTATATTTATGTTACATCTCAACGAATTGGTGTGTACTACTCGTATAATGATGATTTGTTAAATAAATATATAAAACTAAGAAAAAACTACATTAAAAAATTAAGATATACAGTAACATATAATATAAATACTTATTATCTCAACAATCAAAATAAAATTGGAAAGATAAAATTTTTAACCATATTCATAATAGGTAAATAAAAATGATGTACAAATAGATAATATTTTAATAATTAAATTTGCAATAAATTAGAAAAAGGCAATCATACCTAATAAAAAAAAATGCAAATCGTTTAAAAATATATAATGAGCCGTATATGAGTACATATACAAACATTAAAATAAACATATAAAATAAAAGAAAGTGTCTCATTCCTAAAAACTATAATAAAAGCTATATTATCATAAAAATATAAATAATATAAAATCGATGTTTAATTAATTTGCATTACCATTCAATACATACATGCAGATATTTATACTCAGTGTTCTATCTATATTAATCCACCCTTCCTTCATCAATCAAGACGTAACTCGTTTTTTAATGTCGTAATTCAGGAAGGTGATTTTAATACTGGCAGCGATTAATGAGTAGCAGCGCTGTCCATACATGGTATTTTTACATGGTATCAGCATAACTCCTTTGATGCGCTACTCTCGTATACTTTATATCACTTCCTCATTTAAAGTTTTTTGACTTTTTTAACCGTTCAAGGCCAATTTAATGTACAGCTGTCTGATGTGCAGAATATTGCAATAATAAATGGGTTACAAATGGGTTATTGACACGGCTTATGCGCTATAATCTTCGAGATGTATTGTTGAGCCACTTCTAATGGGCGGCCGATAGTCGTCAGTAGGCAAAATATGCGTATTCTGGTTAAAGTACCGTTAATAGCGGCGACCGGCCAATGACGTCACATATCGGGTGTGTTTAAACGCACCTTTGAAATTAGTGAGTTCTCAGATCATATATTAAATATTTAATTATATAAATCGAAGTAATTTCAATAATTCAAATTCAGCATTGCGAAAATTAGGAGCAGGTGTGGCGAAGAATTATGAGTTTTGGGTCTTTATGGCTTGGCCAAACAAGGAGGCAATGTCACTATTAAGCAGGATTTTGGCTACAAATATCTGAAAGAAGCAGGAGCGATATGAAAATGATATCATATTAACGTAGCATTTTAGACGGGAGAGATACCTGTTAGCGGGATCGAAAATTGAAAAGCCGACCGCGCCGCAATTGTGTTCCATGAAAATTGACCGAGCTAACATCGCTGAAATTTGAACGTCGATTAATCCATTACATAGATGATTGATAAAGTTAACGGTTTCTGTGCAGTTCGGTCATTAAGACCTGCCCGTTACCTCTGATCGGCTCAACTCACGGTTCATCTCCTATCCAGTAGCCTACTCTAAGAGAGACGAACCTGGAAAAGACGTGATCAGTTCCTTAGGGGGATGATTTGCGCGCTGCTAGGCGGTTTGCGCATCGTGCGGCCTAAACCAGTCGACTGTGAACTCCGGCGAATAACTTGAGGGGTCTGGAAATGCTCTAATACGTTTCCTAAGCAGCGGGGACGAATGTTTACCTGTTGGCCATCCGATCACGTGTGAACAAACGGGCAAAAGACACTATCAGTCCACGATAAATTCGAATTCAATTATCGCTTACATTAAATAGAGGCCGAGAAAGCGACTTCGGAACCGTGACCAGAAGAAAGGACGCTCAACTTCCCAATACCACGCGGTAAGCTGTTTCGTCTCCATGTTTCCAAGTTCACTCCAGCTTGAATGAACGATCAAGGTCGTAATACTTTACTAGGGTAGAATTGTCACCTACAGCGGGCGGATCGTTGTAGGTGACAACTCCACAGATGATTAACCCCTGGGTGGCCACGCACGCGTTTTTTTTTTGTATTATCCGTATTATATCCGTATTTATTCAATTATCGGCTCTATTTCTCCCTCCACTGCGGCAAAAGCCTGTCATTGAAGCCTGCATTGAATAAGCCACCGTTATATAATAGTATGCTTGCACGCACACTCTACAATCAAATTTTCGAGGGCTTCAAAAATTTTGCGTGGAATGACTGGCTTCCGAAAGGTTAATACATGGCGAGAGCGAATAGGAACCGTGTATCGAAAATATGCCACGTTCGCTATCATAACTGAATGCGAATACAAAATGTCGTATCTGTAAGTTGAGGAGTCCGCTCGTCAGGAGCCAACCCTGGGTGTAGAATCAGGTCATGCTTACCATAAAAAACGCATTGTCATCGGAACTCAACCAACATGTAAATTTTTAACTTATATGATAATATTTAAGGTGTTCCCTTAATTCCTAATGGATACCATCACCAGAACAGGGTTTTGATAAAAATGGGACCAATCCTTTCAAATAAAAAAATTGTTTTCCAAATCGTTTCATAAATGATAGAGTTCTGAGGTAACAAACATTTTATAAATATATACAACCGAATTGATAACCTCCTCCTTTTTTCGAAATCGGTTAAAACCATTTTCAACAGTTGTTTTGAGCTATTAAAAATCACCGCTATGTACCGATAGACTGTCTACATATTTATTTCCAGTCAATTTGACGGTACGGACGAGTGATATTCCGTTAAAACAAACGCCGACATTATTAGGCGGATGGCATTAAGTTAGTCAAGTCGGGCGTTCACTATAAATGCGGCGCCCCGCCAGCGCCGGATAATATACGGAGAGGCAACAAAAGCCGCGTCGCCAAACGACTATACATAAATATATTTTACACCCCATAAAGTCGGCCCGTTTTTATTTTTTTATCTCGAGGGTGGATATTTGGGGCAATGTAGCGGAGGCTGGGCGGGCGGGCGATGCGACGATGGGCGGCCGCGAGCGCTCCCTAATATCCGGCAGCTGTTGCTACACTTAGCTGCCTCTTTTATTTTTACCGCGCTATCTGCCTCTGCAGATCGCGCGTAATGCTTGCACTTTCACTCGAGTGACGTGGATTTTGCCATATCGTGATATGGCAGTTTCCCGAAATTAGAACACAATTGGAAATTCCACACATTTGTTATAAATAGGATAGAAAACGAATTTACCGCGTGAAATTTGTAGCACCCGACGTTTCGGTGACGTTGCAGCCGCCGTTGTCCAGGGTAGACTGTGTCTACCCTGGACAACGGCGGCTGCAACGTCACCGAAACGTCGGGTGCTACAAATTTCACGCGGTAAATTCCTTTTCTATCCTATTTATAATGTCAAACAACCGCGATAGTCTTCGATTTTATATCCACACATTTGGTTCCATGATGCTTGTGCCGCAAAGCTAGCTTAAATCGTGGTTGGTCCAACTTATGATTCCAAGACTTAGCCGAGTATAGATGTATTATTCTCTCTTCTTGTAAGCCGCGACGCGTAGTCATAAATCGTAGTCGTGAATCGTAGTCACAGTCGTAGTCGTAGTCGTGAATCCTAGTCGAAGTTGTGAATTGTTGTCGTAATCGCAACGTGACTCCAGTGACGTCAAAATGTAGTAGCTGTCAAATATTAGTCGACCGACCATCGAGTGATGGCTGCGACTTTTACCTGTTTAATTTAGGTGACCCAGTTTCCTAAGAGAGTGAGCAGAGAGAGGGTGAATCATACTTGCTCACCCCTCCTCACCGCTCACTCCTCCTGGTTCCCCCCTTAATATTTGAGGTTTATCTCTTCACTAAATCGACTAGATATGTAGACATTTCGTCTAAAAGCCGTTGGCGCATCTAAAGGTGAGAATACGACAAAATAGATATATTATCCTAAGATTGCTTGTTCCCATTTCGATCAAATATATCTATTTTTTGGAAGTTCGGATCATTTTTGTTTCCACTTTGCCTCTTTTATTTTTACCGAGCGATATGCAGGGTTGCAGTGTAATTCTTGCATTTTTACTCAATTGACTTGGATTTTGTAATACTTTGATACAACAGTTACCCGAAATAAAAACACATTTTCTAATTCTACAGATTGGGGCTTATTGATGTCATGAAGCCTGGGCCGCAAAACCAGCCGTTATTTTGGTTTGTCTAACTCATGGCTCAACTCCAATCCTGAAGCTTCGTCGAAAACGTGTTTACAATGAAATTATTTCGATCAGGCAAGTCCCTGGGCAGTACACTCCAGAGGATGCTGGTTTCGACAACCCTGTGTATACCGACATGGTAGCGGACACAAAACAATGGGGATTCAGCCATCCCTGCTTACCTGTGTTTTATGGATTTCTTCGTTCACCATGACAGGTCATGGTCGAGGTGGCTTTCGTGGCCCACTACTTTAAGACTGCAATTACCACGTCTCGGCGGCTTTTGAACAGCGCGGAATTTCTCTATGATATATAGTGTCCAATGTCCAGTTCGCCATGAAGTACTTTTATGACCCGTATTTCTGGGGATCGCTACCCTGACCCCTGAGGCATTAGCATGTGTATATACAGTCATGTGAAAGACTCACCTGTGTGTAGATGTGTTAGATACTATTCACTCTTTTTGTAGACCGCAACGCGTAGTTATCCCCAATGACGTCAAAAGAGGGTGGAAATACAATGGTAGTCGACTGACTATCAAGTTATGGCTTCGACTAACACCGATTTCCATTTAGGTGCTCCAGTTCCCTAAGACAGTGGGCGGAAACGAGGTTATCACTAGTAACCTCAGTATTTTAGGCTGTCCTGTTGAGGGCAGTGGTTTGACAAGATATGTAGACTTAATGTCTCAAAATCTTTAAAACACATCTCAGGGTGGCAAGACAACAAGATCGCTGTAGTATCCTAAGATGGCTTGTTTGTCCGTAGCATCGACCAACTACATCTATTTTTGGGGGGCATAGATCAGTTTTGTTTCCTGACTGCCTCTTTTATTTTTACTGCGTGATCTGCAGATCCACCGCGCAATGCTTACACTTTCACTCGTTTACGTGGGTTTTGTAATACCGCGATACAGGAGTTCCCCGAAATCAGAACACATTTTCTAATGCTCCAGATTGGGGCCTATTGGTTTAATGTAGCCTGGGCCGCAAAGTCAGCTTGTTTCGTTGTTTGTCCAACTCATGGCTCAAGTCCGATCCGGAAGCCTCTTCGAAAAGGTGATATCAATTAAAATATTTCCATTGGGCAAGTCGGTGGGCAGTGCACTCCACATGATGCCGGTTTCCACAACCCTGCGAGTACCCACATGGTAGCGGACGTAAAACTATAAGCCCAACAGAGGCCAAACCCAAGTTTTGACACATTTAAACCTTCACTCATATTTAGAATTTAATTCATACGAGATTAGATTTAGATATTTTCGAATTTAATTATATGAGTAAAAGCAAACAGTTACCTCTACAAAATCATAAGAAACACCATCGGCAGCCTATACCTGTCATCCTATGTTCCACTACGAAAGATTCGCATTCCTCGTTTATTTGAGGTTTCCTCGCTTAAGCAAGAATTACTCGTCTCCTGAATTCATACAACACGTATTTCAACCCGTCGACTTAAACCCACTTAGTCAATCGGCTTACGTCACAGCTTATATTACCACTTACGTCACGAGACCATTACGGTTACAAAATCAAAAATCGTTCGCTTTGCTTCATAATTCATACATTTATTTATTTTCCTAAATGTCGTTTCCTAAATGTAAAGCTAAATGTCGTTACATTATGTAACTTTTTATATTTTTATGTCTTTTTCAATTATTAGATTTTTGACAATTTAATCAAATTTTATCTGTAATGAAATTATAAGTCCCACCATTTTTTCTTACGTTTTCTTCGATTATTTAAAAAATAAATAAAATAAAAGTAGTAGTTTCGTTTATTTTGTTACATTAATTGTATATATAGTCAGAGGTAAATGGTTTATGTTAAAAAAAGTCATCGATATTACACTACATATATATAAATACTAGCTGACTCGGTGAACTTCGTACCGCCTAACAGTCAATGAATGTCGTGTTACAGATTAGCTGAACTTAAATTATGATTTTATGGAAGTAATACAATGAATACCAAATAAATATTAAGCTCACTACTTTATTAAGATAATAACACAAAAAGAAATATAAAAGTACAAAAAACAGGTATATCAATCGCGTGTCAGCAAGACATGATTAAATTAAACTATTTACATATTGTGCAGCATGGGATGCACTCGGTTTAATTCTCTTCATTGAAGCACCTTGTGATATACGACATTTTTTGTTTTTTTATCAGGCGCAAGAACAAATAAATCGGATGATTTGCCTACACTTGAACATGCCATGTACAAATGACAATGAGAAAAACACGAATTTACATTTTGTATAGGAAAATGTTTTTTATTTTATTTTAATTTTTCGTCAATTTTCCAATTTTTGTTTTTATTAGTTATTCTGCTATTCGGGACAAATACTACAAATCCAAAACCATGAAAATCAGTCCAACCGTTCTCGAGTTATAAGTATTCGAACAAACCCGACACTTTGTTTTATATATATAGATTCTTATTATGTGTATCCATATCTAAATACAGTGCTGTATTTTCTTGTAATAATGAAATAAATGAAAAATAACACATTAACGTTTGCTTATATATAAAAACTGATAACCACAACGAAATTTATTTACTAGTATATATAGTTAAGATTGCAATAGATGTTATAAAAATACCTCCTAATTTTGACTGAATCTGTAAAAAAAAAATACGTGTGGCACTCGGGGACTGCCGCGGTAAAGCTATTGCATAGCATTTTTAACAACTTATGCAATTATAATTATTTATTTATTTTATTTATTTTATTTTTTCTGATATCAGATAACTGCGCTCTATCGGAAAACGTTGAAATTATTCCGAATCATTTGCGGCTGCGGAAGCAAATGATTCGGAATAATTTAAACGTCTTCCAATAGAGCGCCGCGCACGAATTTTTTATTCGACAAAGCAAAAAAAAAAGGATTATTCGAAAAAAATCGTAGATAAAAAGATAGATAATTAAATTATCTTTAAAATGGCGCAGGTTTCATAATAATACGCCAGATAGTATTTGCGTAGTAGTCGTTTTTGTGGTTCGGTTAGACCTAATTTCACAAATTAATTACACTATGTAATATAAACAAAATCTAAAATATTCAAAGCTAAGAATATTAGAAAAATGTTTTTGTTTACCATATATTTTTTTCGAATCGTAAGCAGTACTCGTTTAGACGTAATTATCACTTTAAAATCATTTATTTTTGTTAAGAAATTTCTTCATTCGGTCGCCGCGCTGGCCTAGGCCCGCGATAAAAGCTATGCAATAGCTTATTAACGAAATAAACCTAACTAGAAAAAAAATGATTTTAAACTGATAATTACGTCTAAACGAGTACTGCTTACGATTCGAAAAAAATATATGTTAAACAAGAACATTTTCCTAATATTCTTAGCTCTGAATATTTTAGATTTTGTTTATATTACATAGTGTAATTAATTTGTGAAATTAGGTCTAACCGAACACAAAAACGACTACTACGCAAATACTATCTGGCGTATTATTATGAAACCTGCACCATTTTAAAGATAATTTAATTATCTATCTTTTTATCTACGATTTTTTTCGAATAATTCGGTTTTTTTTGCTTTATTGAATAAAAAATTCGTGCGCGGCGCTCTATCGAAAGACGTTTAAATTATTCCGAATCATTTGCTTCCGCAGCCGCAAATGATTCGGAATAATTTCAACGTTTTCCGATAGAGCGCAGTTATCTGATATCAGAAAAAATAAAATAAAGAAATAATTATAATTGCATAAGTTGTTAAAAATGCTATGCAATAGCTTTACCGTGGCAGTCCCCGAGTGCCACACGTATTTTTTAATAAAATTTATTGAAAGAAAATCATATTTTTTTTTTAAATATTACAATCTTGCCAAACTGGTATACAGTTTGTTGGCGAGCAGTTTGTTGGGTATAAACCAAATAACCCCCCCCCCCTATCCCCCCCCCCCCTTCGATAAATTTTCGTATACTAATTCCATAACAAACTAGAGGTAAATCACTGTGAAAAGTGAGAATAACTAAGCGAGTCGGTTCATAAAATTAAATGATGAAGTCAAGAGCAAACAAGTCAGTGCGCGTCCATCTCCGCCGCTGGCTGGGCTCAGGTACACCTCCAGACATTCGCTTCATTTCATTTGCATAAACTCATTTCCACAATCTCTTAAATCCCATTTAAGGGGCGAGCCGCGTCGGACTGATACCGAGCAGTCGAGTTATATCCGCTTGAATCTTACTCATACAAGTGGCGTGGGCAGCCTACTCCAAAATATCATCCAAAAATCCTCTTCTACACAAAATCGCTAAACATGCAACACAAGCAAACAGCACTACTAGTCACAACTAGTTTTGCTTGGAATATCTCGTATACAAGCGTGTTGCAAGATATATTTATCGTATATCAAATCCGTATTAGAACAATCACTACGCAAACAGGCAAACTTAAATTACAAAATCTCAGCTCGGGTGGACAAAACTAAATTTAATCAGTTGGTGAAACTGAATCACCTAAACTTTGCACACTTAGATACAGTAAAGGGGCATCGGCCATTCGTACAATGCGGTGCGAACGGCAAAGCAATCCTTTAACAGTTTCTAGATTAGATTAGATAGATTATGATTTCATAGCAGTTCCATTAGCGATTATGATGACTACCAACATAATGAAGAAAATAGGCCTGCATTTACTACCTCTTTCCTAATCAGCCCAGCCCTATGACATAGCTAATGAGAGGATTTTCCACCATTTTTTTTCGTTTAATGTTCTAGGTCAGTTGCATATATAATCGAAGTTGCATATATAATTTTGCGGTTTTCATATATAGTTTTGTTTCAAACTTCACGACACCGCAGTTTTGCAGTCACGTAGCCGCCGCTGTTAAGAAACGAAATAAAATCGCAAGTCGCGTGGTTTAGGAGTCGCACCCGTCAAAAACAAAATGACGTCAGCCATACCCCCCGCGCCTATTGCACCACCCGCGAACCGGCAGCAGATCACGCGGAGAACGGCCGCTAAGATTGCGCGTGACCGCGACCCGCGCGGTTCCACTAGCAGCCCGCCGACGCTGTGGCCGCCGCGATTTAATCGCGCCCTTTTAGCTTGCGAGAAAATCGCGAGTCTCGCAGTTAATCGAGATTGTCAATAGCCTGCTTTGTTTGCGAATCGACCGCAGAGCGCGCGGGCAACGGCCGCCAAGCCCGCGGATAACCACAGCACGCACGGTTAGACTAGCTTGCCGCAGACGCTGCGGCCGCCCCGAGCGTAAATCGCGTTGTGAAATTTGCGACTCAATTTTACATACATATATCCGTTCTGCGGAGGCCGCGGGCCCACAACCGCGGCGGGCGCGGGTGAAAACCGCATCGGGACTAAGCCTGTAACTGATAATGTAAAGCAGCCTTTAAAATCTAGTCATAAAAAAAGTATATTGAAGTAGTCATGTATATAATGTGCATGCACGTATTTAAGTCAGTGCATGCACTTTGAGTAAAAAATAAGAAATAAATAAATATATATATATATATATATATATATATATATATATATATATATATATATATATATATATATATATATATATATATATATATATATATATATATATATATATATATATATATATATATATATATATATATATATATATATATATATATATATATATATACATATATATATATATATATATATATATATATATATATATATATATATATATATATATATATATATATATATATATATATATATATATATATATATATATATATATATATATATATATATATATATATATATATATATATATATATATATATATATATATATATATATATATATATATATATATATATATATATATATATATATATATATATATATATATATATATATATATATATATATATATATATATATATATATATATATATATATATATATATATATATATATATATATATATATATATATATATATATATATATATATATATATATATATATATATATATATATATATATATATATATATATATATATATATATATATATATATATATATATATATATATATATATATATATATATATATATATATATATATATATATATATATATATATATATATATATATATATATATATATATATATATATATATATATATATATATATATATATATTTTATTTTATTTTTATTTTTATAAAATTATCCAAAACAATACAATTGATTTTTTTTTGCGAAGCAGATAAGATTGCATTTGTGTGGATTTTATCCCCCCACTAGATTGTATATCTGTTCTGGGGTGATAGTATTTAAGACTTCACTTTAATCATAGTGACTTCACTTTCTTTCTTTTTTTTTCTTTTTTTTTCTCATTCATTCCGATCGCTCATTCATTCTTATAAATTTTAAGGTTATTATAAATATATAAATGTGTATATAAATAAAGAACTAATATTAAATAAAGAAAAAGAAAATATTTAAGTTTATAGATAAGTAAAATAAATAAATATATAGATTAATATATAACTAAATTGACCAATAAATTAAGTAGCCTAAAAAGGTTTCTTACTGTGCACATATACTTGTGAATTTAATTAATTAATATAATATTATAATTTTTTTTTTTTTTAAACATAATCAACCGAGAAAATATTTTTCTTATCAAGTATCAGGTGACAGATATGGACCGAAGTTTGATCCCTCAAATTATCGACCGATACCAGTACCTGATGTTTAAGCAAAAATTTTGGAAAAAATAGTAATTACACAACTCTGTAATCATCTAGAAACCAATCACATATCATCCGAAAACCAATACGGCTTCAGATCCAAAAATGGGAATACAAGATGCAGTACTAAAAATGTCAGAGCATATCACTAGGTATGTAGACGCCAACAAAAAGTGTATTATATATATATATATATATATATATATATATATATATATATATATATATATATATATATATATATATATATATATATATATATATATATATATATATATATATATATATATATATATATATATATATATATATATATATATATATATATATATATATATATATATATATATATATATATATATATATATATATATATATATATATATATATATATATATATATATATATATATATATATATATATATATATATATATATATATATATATATATATATATATATATATATATATATATATATATATATATATATATATATATATATATATATATATATATATATATATATATATATATATATATATATATATATATATATATATATATATATATATATATATATATATATATATATATATATATATATATATATATATATATATATATATATATATATATATATATATATATATATATATATATATATATATATATATATATATATATATATATATATATATATATATATATATATATATATATATATATATATATATATATATATATATATATATATATATATATATATATATATATATATATATATATATATATATATATATATATATATATATATATATATATATATATATATATATATATATATATATATATATATATATATATATATATATATATATATATATATATATATATATATATATATATATATATATATATATATATATATATATATATATATATATATATATATATATATATATATTTATATATATATATATATATATAATTATTTAATATATTTTTATATAAAAAAAAATAATAATTATAAATTTAAATAATTATTAATTATTTATAATTAAGTATAAAAATATATTATAAAATTTATATAATGAATTTAATAAAAAATTTAAGGTATATATATATAACTAATATATATATATATATATATATATATATATATATATATATATATATATATATATATATATATATATATATATATATATATATATATATATATATATATATATATATATATATATATATATATATATATATATATATATATATATATATATATATATATATATATATATATATATATATATATATATATTTCTATATAACCATATAAATCTAGTTTCGAACATTTAACTTATCTGCCCTATATAAACGAGATACAAGTCTCGTACTTTTATAAACAGAAATAGCAAAATCACCACCATTCTAAGAGGCAAAAAGAAGCTATCGAGGAAACGTCGCCGATAACTTTTTCTTTTCGCTCAGATCGCAGCCTAATGACGTCCACTGTTGGAATTGGCGCTAAAAAAAACAATCTCCTACTATCCAGACGTCGTCGGCCAAACGAGATAAAAACTGTTATAAGCGCGAATCCGGCTTCCGAGGCGACGAAGACGCTGGAGGCGGTTCAAATGAGAAGTGCACACTTTTCAAAGAATAACTTAAGACGACTTTGCGCGGCGAGTTGTCCGACTACGGTATTATATTATTGTACAAGATAGATGGGGAGCTAATGGGCCCTGTTGCAGTTGGCCACTAAGACCCATATATTCAGGGGCGGTTAAACTCACGGGTCAACACCCATCCGGCGGCCTCCGCGTATGAAGTGCGAGCTCGGATAGGACTCTGGCCTGCAGGCCAGTTTACCCTAGGAGTCAAGGTTATGGCGCTTCTGAACGGTTTGCGCTCCGTGTAGCATCAGCCAATCGATTGTTCTCTGACCACAGTCGGGGTAGTCTGGAAACAGTACTAGTCTTCTATATATTGTTGTGGTGAACAGTTTCGTGCAGCTTGGGCTACAAAATACATTTTGTTCTCGGATCGGCTCAACTCACGATTCAGCTCCTATTCAGAAGCCTCCTCGAGTGGAAGGCTACCCCTGGTAAAACTCCCGTGTCTCCGGCGTCAGAGATGGTGGACCGGTTTCCCCCGGCGGGATAGCATCCCGGCACCACTGGACGGTTTGCGCACTGGTCGGCGAAGCCAATCGGTTGTGCATTCTGAATAATTGATGAAGGGGTCTGGAGACTATGGAAATATACTGTTTCCCAAGAAGCGGGGGTAGATGTTGACCTGTTGTCATGCCACTCTTGAAATGACCTTGGGCCACTCGATCCCGTGTGTCACTACGGGCAAAGAATGCCCAGGTCCGCGATAAATTCTAACTGAATTACTGCTGTAATACAACAGGTAAAGGTCGCGTAAGCGACTACAGACTCGTAACCAGTCGGGAGGACGGAGGTATCCTGAAGGTTAATTCCAGACGGAGATATCCTGCCAAGACTGGTAGTAAGAAAAATATACATATATACTCACACACACGCCGATATTTCCGAAGGGTTAAGCAGAGGCACCAATCATTGAAGTTAGACCCACGTTTTGTCGGGTATTATGGTCCCAAACGTGACAAGTGGCAAGCCTGTCTCCATTATCCGGGCAAGGTTGACAAGTCTAAAAATATATACGTCGGCGTTAAAATGAATGATAAAATCAAATGATAAACCCACCAAGGAAAAGGCGTCCGGGGCTCATGACAGAAAATAATCTAAATATAAAATTGTTCAAGAAAATCAATTTGCTTCTAGAATGAGCAAATAGCTTCACGGAGCAGGCGCGTCATCAGGGTTCAGGTCGTTCGAATAATTCTTTTAATTTGGATATTCAAGACAGTTCAACTATCGTCGCTGAACAGTCGGAGCTCCAAGGCGAAGAGGATGGTGAAAGGATTTCGACGTCAGTTTTATGTCAGCAGCAAGATGACGTTGAACTAGAATCGAGTGACTTATTTTAGTCGGGTAGTAATCAAGAAGGCGAAATTATAGGTCTGATGGACCCAGGTGCATGGCCGGACCCCGAGAAAATCACAGATCAAAAAGGTAATTCTTTAGCAACCATGAAATATTACCAAACGATAAACATCCAAATAACCTAGAGTTTTGGTCCGCTAAACGCAAAGGTAGGCATTTTCCAGATTCAATATGGTTCAGAACAAACTCAAATAAGGAAAATAATAAAACCTTGGCTTGTGTATTCTAAGACAAAAAAATTAATTTTCTGTAATGCTTGCAGGTTATATACCAGCGCTTCAACCTCAATCTTGTGAACAGTGGGTCACTGGTTTTTATTTTAAATTGTTCATTAAGTGTAAACAAAAATGGTGTAATATTATGTTTATTTTGTTTACCTGTGTATTATTATATACTGCATTTTGCTGAATAAAATTAATTAATTAATTAAATTAACCAAGTCAAAGTCACCAGTCACCAGTCAAAGTAACCAATCAACCCCCTAGGGGGGTTGGGCGAGCGCCTCACCCGAATACTACCCCCCTGCATTCTGCTGAATAAAATAAAATAAAGGAATTAAGTTAACTAAGTTAAAAACATTCGACACGTCCATCGCATCATAAAAAAAAGCCGTCGGGTCACCCCCAAGACTTTCCCGGCAATCAGACAGCACCCCCCCCCCCCCACCTACGCCCATCCTCTCAACCCTAATCCCCTCAACTCCCAAACTCCCCAATACCCCCCCCCCCCCCTCACCCCCACCCGATAGTGATTATATCAAGTGACTATGACAGCAAAAGTAGTATATTTTAGTATTTTGTAGGATTTCCGTGGTATTAAAATGGATTTTTTCCAATATCATATAGCAGTTACAATTGCGTCGCGTGTATAAGATATATTCTAACCAATGTGGTTTCGGACTTACGACGCAACTGTGTACCGAATTTCAAATCTCTGAATGTAATATTTCGAGATTGAACTATGACTAGCGCGCCCTCTGGTGATCAATTTTAGCTACAATCTTTTCAACTCAATCGCATGAAGCGTTTAGGCGCTATCGTGGAGAAATTCACTTATACACACAGACACACACACACACACCCTCACAGACACAAACAGACTTCAGTCTGGAAATGGTCCTAATCGTCTCAGGGGTTGTCAAAATAGGTATTTCCGTCTTCATCTTGAATTTTGTTGGTAGCGCTTTCACAATACTTTCCCTTGGACAGGGAATGTAAATACAACGATTTTTCGATGACCTCACGTATGCATGTAGCTATGACATCGAAATGGACATTTAGAAATATAAGTAGTTTATACTGTCTCGTATTTATCACGCAGTAGGGCGGTGTCGACTACAACGGGCGAACCCTTCACCCCAGGCTGGTATAACGATATGTAATCATTCTTTTAGCCGTGGTATGAGCGTAGAAGACTCAGAGACAAGACAATCTACTGTCTAACTCGCCAGCAGCCCGTTAGAGACCGACGCATTAAGGCGAGGCACCGGGAAAAGTGATCAGCGGGCAGCCTCGCCCCCTAACTACTAGTTTTAGTAGGATATCTCCATCTGGAATTAACCTTCAGGATACCTCCGTCCTCCCGACTGGTTACGAGTCCGAAGTCGTTTAGGCGACCTCTACATTTTGTATTACAGCGGTAATTCAATTAGAATGTATAGCAAAAAAACGACATGTTTTTTTGCCCGTAGTGCCACACGGGATCGATTGGCTCAAGGTCATTTCAAGAGTGGCATGACAACAGGTCAACATCTACCCTGGCTGCTTAGCAGACAGTTTATTTCTATAGTCTCCAGACTCCTTCAGCAATTAGTCAGAATGCACAACCTATTGGCTTCGACGAACGGTGCGCAAACCGTCCAGTGGCGATGGAATGCAATCCCGCCTGAAGAAACCGGTCTACCAGCTTTGAGGCCTGCGATACGAGAGTCTTACCCGGGGTAGCCTTCCACACGAGGAGGATTCTGAATAGGAGATAAATCGTGAGTTGAGCCGATCCGAGAACAAAGTGGATCTTGTGAAACCGTCCATTACCGTTATTTATCCCGCAGGTAGTATTTTCCGATTTTTATCACACCTCAATTTTTACTATTTTCTGTCTTAATATAATCGAGCGGTGAATTTTAATAGGTCACCCAAGACGAGGCCACTGGGTCGCATCTAGAGAAAGGAAATTTATGATATCCCTCGAGTTTACTTAGTCTTACCGACTTGTTACGTGTAGAGGAATTCGCCGCGTCTTACCGCGCCTTAGATAACCTCTTATACCCCTAAACTGGGACTGGAAAATGTGGAGGAACTTTTAACAAGCTCGTGACTCTCTACGGTGTGCGTAATGACGAAAATTATCCGGGCTAAGTATATGTAAAGAGGACACCGCATAACCTCAACGCGCCTACAAATCTTCGTATACAATGCTCGTTATAAACGTTAATTAGTTGTGACTAAGTACAAACATCTCAAGTTTCGTCTATCATATTATGCGACTATATTGCGCCTAATTAGTCACATAAGTGGAGCGCGTTCATCGGAGGTGAATTTTAGTTACGTCCTCGTTCAATTTTTAGATCGGAAATCTTGCTTCTCGATCCTGAAACCGAATTTAATGAAACTACAAAGCGGATTAAAAATATAATATTATTTGTAACAAAAAATAGAGGGCAGATTTTATATTTGTCGACTTGTTCACATGTTTTACCGGCTTCATAGAAATGTATACCGATTGTAGTTAATTTATAGCTTCAAATATTTTGCTTTGCCCCCCCCCCCCCTTCCCCCCTCATGTCTTTCCTTATCCTATTGTTGAGCTAATGGGCCTTTGCTGAGTTGGCCACGAAGACCCATTTGTTCAAGGTTGGTCACACTCACGGCTCAACGCCCATCCGGCGGACTCCACGCATGAAGTGCGAGCCCGGGCAGGACTCTGGCCTTGGAGCTAGTTTCCCCTAGGAGTCAATCTTCTGGCGCTCCTGGACAGTCAGCGCACCGTGCGGCGTGAGCCAATCGATTGTGCATTCTGACTAACAGTCGGAGAAGTCTGGAAGCAGTACTGTTTCCTATAGAGCGGGGTGGTTGCTGACCTTGCAGCAACTGCTCTTGAAACGACCATCGGCTACCCGATCCCGGGTGGAACAGCCGGGCAAGGGATGCCGTGGTCCGCGATAGATTCGGTTTACACCGCTTCACCGCTTCGTAAGGGCGAGGACCGCGCAAGCGACCAGTCGAGTGACCGGAGTAATCTGGTCATAAGGAAGTAAGGGCGTGAGTGTAAGCCCGCTGGTAACATACCTGGTTATCTCGCAGATGAGGCGTTGGCCTCTTACTGGCATGTAGCGGAGCTTGACGGTGGACTGTTTTGTCCAAGTCTTCCGCTCTCACTTCACGGGAGATCGTTAAAACTTCCTGAGGTGACGGGTTCGCCCGTTGTAGTTGACAGCTCTATTTGTCCTATTATTGATTCAAGACCATTTCAATAGGTTCAAAACGTTTAAATGTTCTAATATACGTAAATGATCAGTAACAGTATCGAAATCGACGTGAATTCTGATTTGATCTGAATCTGAGAGACCAAGATAATTTAAAAAAATAATGGAAGACTTTCGGTACCATCACGTCGCCCCGAATTAATTAGGCTTTTATAATTTGACGTAAGATACAGGGTGTTTATAACCTAATTAATAATTATATACATCATATGGTGACGTACTGAGTATTTTAGTTTTAACTGCAAAATACACCTGTTTATTGAAGGGAACTTTGCGGAAATCGATCGCTCTGTAGAATCGCTGGAGATATAGGACAACAAATCACCAATGTCTATTTCATAGTAGGATGATAAAATTTTACGCTCGTATAATCGCGCATACACTTAGGTATATGAATTTTAGGGAACCCTTGGCTTTATCGGTAGAGCATCGGGTACGACGACGCAGTTTAAAAAAATCATTGCAAGTCATTTTGGCTGCTTTGACGACTACCGCGTCGAAGGACGTAGCGCGCTATGAAACCAGTTTTGTGACAAGACGTTTGTAATCATATCTCTTTGGCAATGACCTCGGTGACCTCGTTGCGTCGCAGTTGTTGCAGCGTAGACAGCTGGTAGCTTTCGCGAAGCTAAATCATAATTGGCATGGGCTTATCGAGCCCTTATTTAGTGGTGATATCTAAATGTGTGATTCGTTTGAATGGTTTTTAGTACAGTGCATTGATATACTTAAATAAAGTAACGAGAAACTCTTTTTAATTCTAAATCAGGTAACTACAGTGTTTTGTTATTGGCTTAAATTTTTATCCCCTATAATAGTAGGTACGTCTACCCACGTAATTATTCATTTAATATAAGATGGCACCGAACTTGGAATTCTGCTGGATATGGTATTTCTGCGGCCGCTAAAAAGTTTGACGTCTCCGATCGGTGTATTTATTAATCCAGCGTTACACGCACAAACTTCGAATTTCCATTAATTTTGGCCATGTCTCCAAATTGAAAAAAATGATAGTGCATCTGTGTTCTATATCAGGCGTATAAGCTGTACTGTGAAAAAAATACCCATTCAAACCAAACACACTATATAGCATGCGGTAGCATACGTAACCCGGCTGCATCGCTGCCGTCAAAACGGTTACAATTTATAGACCACGAATAAAACGTCACATCGTCGGTACAAGCGGTACTCGGAAGTGCAATACCCGAAAGGAGGAAAGCGCATAAAAGTTCGTGACCGTTGCCCATTTCCATACACCTCCACTAACCGCAAATTTCCGGAGTGGTGATGTTGACAGAGCCGAGCGTCTCGGCGCGCACCGCGTCCGCGCCGCCCGCGCGTCGCCTCGCCCACCCGCCTCCGAAACGCTGTCGTGCAAATTTTCCACAAATCGTAAAGTGTCGTCGTGACTCCAGAGAGAGAGAGCAGCGACTCCATCCACTGGCGGTAGGTACGGTGGTATGGCAAGGAGCTGCGGAACACGTGCTGACGACAACGCCGAAAGAGGGAAGGAAGGAAGACGAAAACTGGCAATGCTCCAGTAGGAGAGTGAAATGCGACGTGCAGTGTTTGCTTTGGGAATTCTGGACAAGCGTTGATTTAGTGGCTAGCTTATATAATAATCGGCTAATAAAAATGCTGTACTTTGCACACGTATAGTCTATCGTCACTTACGGAATTACCACCTATAGTATCACTTCATTTTATCTTAATTCTCCGGCACTAAAGAATGTATTTTGAACGCGCTAAAAAATCGAGATGGGCGAAATATCCATTGTGACACCCATTTAGGACTGATTAGGACTGATTTCTGTCTGTGTGTGTGTGTATTTCTCCACGATAGCGCCTAAACGCTTCATCCGATTGAGCTAAAATTTAGCATACAGGCATCATTCGGCCATGGCAAGAGTCGAAAAGATTGTAATTAAAATTGGTCCACCAGAGAGCGAGGTAGTCATTACTCTATCTTGAAATATTGCAGTAAGAGACTTGAAATTCGGTACACAGAAGCATCGGTACAAGAAGAGATCTGAAAACACGTTATAAAATTAGTTGGAATATCTCGTATACAAGCAACGCAAAAAAAATACTGCCGTATTTAAGAAAATAGTGGATCATTTTCCAAAATATACTATTTTAATACCACGGAAATACTAAACTATGTTTCTTTTGCTATCATAGTCGCTTGATAAAATCTTTATCAGGTGAGGGGGGTGGGTTGGGGGGAAGGGTTGGCGAGGTGGTTCTAGGGAGGGGGGTTGAGGGGTTTAACGCGCGTCTTAGGGTGAAACATGTGTTTTTTTTTATTTTAATAGATCACGAAAATTACGTTGTTCATCATACTTAGACATGTTTTATGAGGCTCCTAACTAGGCAGAGACTATTCTAAGGAGAACACTAATACAAATAATTATAAAAATAAATAATATTAAAAAAAAAACAAGTTAAATTACGATAAAAATTAACTTTTGAGTAGACCACAATAATTTCACAAATGTAAACAAGTAATGATAAATAATATTTAGTAAGTATATGCTTACAATGAGTGCTTTTATTCAATAAAAATAAATATGTGAATAACAAAAAAAATATAGATATTTATTTGAAATTGTCAAAAATGGTTTTTCCGTCTCGCTTCTGGCAATTTTAATTACTTATTGTAAGGCGATATTTTTGTTTTTTTTCTGCTTATACCCAATATGTATACCCGGAAAGACCGTATACCCGGAAAGACGTAGTGGTATTTCTTGAAATGAAGACTGTATTTATATACATATTTCTGATATGTATGTTTAGGACATAAGTATATCGGATAACGCCTGTACAGAATAGTAAAGAGTTTACGATTAACCTCACCTATTTGAGGACTGCCTTTCGCTGTATTGTAGGAACTATACATACAGAATGGGAATGTGTACTGTCGTAATGAAGTAACATACATATTTTAATATACTTACATACTAATGTCTGGATGAGTCGGCATTATTTGCAGATGTATCCGTACTTACGTAGCTCGCAACAACCTAGAATGGTGTTTCAAAATTTTGATATTGCCATCTCTCTCCATAACGATGGCCCAACAAAACGTAATGTTATTTCATTGCGTTGTATCCTCGAGTTGTTGCTTCTAACATGACAGTCGGTACATGTACAGTATGCTACAGTATACTATTATTTTCGTAATAACCGTAAGAAACATATTGACACATTTAGTCGAGTAATGGAGTTTCAACAAAAAACCATGTAACTCAACAAAATTACTATTTCAACATTCATTATTCACGTATAAAACCGTAATAACAAAATGGTAATATAATAAGGTATTCAATATTTTTCTCAGTGTAGGAGGTATGGTTAAAGGATCGTACCCAATATAACGTTGATTAAAATTGACACCACTATTGTAACAGCGATGTATTGTACGGTTATTGCATTCAGTTTGGTTACGACTGGCTACATAACCAGTCATAATCGCATTATCTATGAAACAGCCGCAGCACAATACGTTTTGATTGTTTGATAGGCATCGCCTATTGAGTCTCCCAACGTATTGTCTAGCTATTCCTTTGAACGTTGCACTACGGAGGCTATTAACAATATAGCGCCGCCAATTTCAATGGTGGACCAGAGCTCGTAATTTCATATACGAAGGGGCCACCGCGCGAGGCGTCCAACATTATAGTAGAGTTCATGCGCTGCGAAACGTTGCACCCGGCCGCTAGCCGCAATTCCCAGAACACATTTTACCCATCTTTATTGTGGGCGAGCTGCACATCCTCTCGCAGCGTTCGAGTATATTTTCCCTCGAAACCTTTTTCAACGGCATTCGTGGGTCGTGGAAATTTACAAATATATTTTCCTCGTTTCTGAAATGCGATAACAAACACTTTTCTCATCGCGTATAAAGTATATAATAGTATTGTTTTAATTTGTGGTTTCATTGTCTTTCGTCAGCGATGTTCATTGTGAGTAAAGATGAAGTTTGAATTTACTCTATATATCGTTGAATAAATAATTTCATCTCCTATTCGATATTGATATATTTGCCACACCCTCAGAACTATTTGAAAATCTGATAATAAATATACTACAATTTACTTAAATAATCAATTAAATGTATATTACTAATAAATATATATTATCCTCCTATTTTTATGTTTACATAACTTTTTTGTTTTTTTTTTTAAATATAACCTAATTATTAAATATTTGTTTTATCTTTCTCTTTATTAAATGATTTATTTATTACGCTATTATTTAATTTATTTATAAATTTACCTTTTTTTTACTACACTTTAGTTTTATACTTTGGACTAGTAAGTTAGTAACTAAGCACTTGTCTCAGCATTTATTTTAAAAAACTAACAATTTCACTTTAAAAAAATACTTTTATTTATCATCGTTTAGTTTTATGTGTATATTTTATTTTAAATCCCATAGCGCATTATATGATCGTTCAATAGGTGGGAACATATAAATTGTTTATGTTTGTACAATTTTCCTTTGGTAGGTAAATATGTTTAGTTGTATTGGCTGTTTCCCGAAGAAAAAAAACGCCGCGATATAAAATTGTATCATGTTAGTTTCTTACAACATCCTTGGAGTTTGGCAGTCCAATGTGATTAGCTTCACCTAATTTCCGCGTTTCTCGTGACTATGTGTGATCCGGGCCCATTGACCCGGCTTTCTGTGTGTGGCTTTGCAGGGCTGCGTGCCCTGCAGCAGGTATCTTACGAGGCGGTCGACTATGGTGATCTATTTTGTATATAGGCTTACATGGGATCTCTGTGGCGATGACTGCTGTGTTACGATACCCGCGCTGGCGGTCTGCTAACAGACCGCTCGGGTACGGCTTCCGGACTTCTGGCGGCCTGGTGTGCAGCGGAGCGAGCTCACGGATGTGCTCGTACGGCGAGGTGTCTGCCCTTTGGTACATGACGCACGCGAGACGCGTCACGTATTCCTCCACTTAAGTCTTGCTCTGTCTCGGTATCACATAATACAGAAATTGGTCATTTATATACTGGCGTCACTGCCCTGGTGAAGCGTTCGCCCCCTCTCACCCTCTTCCATCCTGTTTTGACATTTTAAACGTGCAACGTTAAAAACTTTCACATCCTAAACATTCACCTTTACTCGCTCGTAGAAATATACCCGAATCAAATGTCATTTTAAAGATCCTAACGAATAGGGTTGATTTACTATATATTTTAGAAAATATCCATTTCTCTACATGAATCGCCGAAAGAGGTGTGCTTCCTTATTTTATATTGATAGGTGTAATACGAATTACGCTCAAAATATGTCACCTAGTATGGATCTCCAGTACAGTATAAAAAAATACTTTTTTAATTATCACATTATTGGGTTAGATGACGGTAGTAGCAATAGCTGTAATATTTTATTTGCCGAAATTGTGAGTCGGAAATGTATTTGAACTCATTAATGCACACACTTTGAACATGCATTTAGGATTATATCATTTAAAATAAACAGTTTCAGGCGTGATGAAATGAAATACTATTTCTTTCAAATTTAAAAAAGTGTTTATTAGATTTTTTTTTTCAATTTTATTTTCACACAAAAAAAAAACAATCAATTAATACATTATATATATCACTAAATTCAGATGCATTTTGTTGTGATAAAAAAAACTTCTACACTTAGAATAAATTACGAGTTTCGAGTCAATGGATTTCTAACTATTTTTTTTAAATGCCTAACCAAAATAATAATATTTTTATTCTACAGGCAATTTGTGAATATATTTTTTGTGGTATTGAAGCAGTAAATACATAGACATGTATCCATGAGTAGATACATACCAATTAATTACAAGCACTCAATATACATAGTTGCTTAAATGTACCATTTTTGTAACAAATATCGTAACAATACTTTCAAGAAGCAATGTTGCTACAGAACTTGATGTTTACTGTTATATTAACCCATTCCACCACTAGCAATATGACATAATTTGTTATTTAAAAACACTATTTAATTATTACAACTTTTATAACTGTTATGTGGAGAGCCACTAACTTTTATGCCACAACTTTTATGTGGAGAGCCACTAAGCATTTCTCACATTCCCATCGTAATTCACTTTCCTTTTTCAGTAATGAACACATTTTACAAAGCCTGGACGGGTTTTGTTTAACAGGATTTGGAGGAATTTGTCTAGGGAAATGTGCCCTGTAATCTGAAAGGGGCATGCTCCTCCAGATGTCCTTCCTCGCCTCTTGTATGGTGGTAGCGCAATATTCTCTAATATGCTTTCCGCAATACCTATCCTATAGTCGCTATGTCTTATTGCAGCTATGTCATGGCTAAACAAAATTTGAACATCACCTCGTTTCAATTTCTTTTGTTTTTTTGCATTTATTCTGTACGTTGGTGGCATATTTTTCCTAATCCAACGAACTGTTAGTGCTGCATTTACTTTCTTATTTTTCAAATTATGAAATAAAACTGGAGATAAATACTATAATATAGTTGACCGGCGTTTCGCCGGCTTCGTGTCTCAATAGGTTAACTAACGTAACAATATTAACTAACTAATATAAATAAAATTTGTATAATTTTTTATAATTATTTTGTATCCACAACATCTTTTATCAAGATGACTTAAATATACTAAGAATGACGGTGTATTTTTCGTTGACCTATTATGGCGACTTTAACTGTAAGCCCCCTTGAGGTGGAAGAATTCGAAGATATCACATATTTATTTATTTACGTACTTCTCTATCACTATGTATTCAGGTTCCAGGTATCTAGGGACTATAGGAACCTACGTAAGACGCACCATTTCACCATTTATATGGTATCCCCAAATATTTAGAAAATTGTTTTTCCTACTGGTTTTCACTGATAAGTTTTAATTTTAACCTTGTAATATGAAGGAGCAATTATCAGTAAATTATTGTGTTTTGCTTATAATGTGTATATTCAAATTCAAATTGAAATTCAAAATTCTTTATTAATATATAATATTACATATATTTTTAAAATTCAAAGCCATCCTAACTAGGCCTCGCCTGTACTAAGGTAGACTTAATATAAAAGATGTGTATATTCGAATTCTAATTAAAATTATAATTATAATGTGTATATTCAAATTCAAATTCAAATTCAAAATTCTTTATTAATATATAATATTACATATATTTTTAAAATTCAAAGCCATCCTAACTAGGCCTCGCCTGTACTAAGGTAGGCTTAATATAAAAGAAGGTAGAGTGGTTTTCGTAACTTGCTGTATAATCTTAGAATATTATTATGTTACGTTTAAAAAGATAGATATGTCTCCAAAATAATAAAGCGTAATAATATTAAATTTAGTTATATACATATAAACATACACATACATACATAAATAAATAAATACTTTATAGGTAAATATAAAATAATACTATATATATATATATATATATATATATATATATATATATATATATATATATATATATATATATATATATATATATATATATATATATATATATATATATATATATATATATATATATATATATATATATATATATATATATAATATATATATATATATAAAACATAAATAAATAAATACTTTATAGGTAAATATAAAATAATACTATATATATATATATATATATATATATATATATATATATATATATATATATATATATATATATATATATATATATATATATATATATATATATATATATATATATATATATATATATATATATATATATATATATATATATATATATATATATATATATATATATATATATATATATATATAACAAACCGTGCTCTATTTTAATATATATGTTAATATATATTTTATATATATGTTGTATATATGAATACATATAAGCATTAATTCTCATAGTTGCGAACGTGTTTATGGTTAATTAGACTTTTTTAATATTTAATTATTCGATAAGATGATATTGATTATTTCTATATAAATAGAGTATTTTTATATTTTGTATGAATCTTGTTATCTTAGTAATACTTGTTTATTTATTTATTTATTTATTTATTTTCAGGAAAACCAACAGCTAATTATAATTTAACAATGCCGGAGTAACATAGCAGAGAGCCAATTAAAGGTTTTCACGTTTAAATAACGTTGTAGAAACATATGTGATCTTTCAATTAAAGCTATCGATTAAGAATGCATCAAAAATTATTCAACAATTAATGCTAAAAAATTCACTGTTCAGCCGCTGCCTAGCTGAGTTAACACTCGTACAGAATAGATCAAAGTCAAAGCGTTTAATCATGTCATTGAAATTGTCACTTGTTCGCCACAGAAATGCATTTTGCCTATAGTTGGTACCAGCATGTGGAACATGAAGAGCAGGGTTAAATCTATTGAGTTTGGAAGGAACACGGAGATTAATTTTATTTAGTAAGTCAGGACAGTTAATATTATTGGAGGTAATTTTTAGCAAAAAGGTTAAGTCCGCGGTTTCACGCCGCCTAATCAAGGGGAGGATATGAAATTTCTTGCATAAATTGAAATAGTTAGATGAGCTGTATGGGATTTTCAGACGGAAGCAGAGATATTTCACGAACTTCATTTGAATGCGCTCGATTCTGTTTATATATTTGTCATAACAAGGGTTCCATACCTGAGATGCATATTCCAAGATGCTTCTGACAAAAGTGCAGTAAAGGATCTTGAAAGTTTTAGCACGGTGAAAGCAAGCTGCACTCCTCATAACAAAACCTAAAGCTTTGGAAGCTTTAGAAACAATAGATTGAACGTGATTATCGAACAGTAGATGAGAATCATGAATGACACCAAGATCTTTAACCACGCTGCACCTCTGCAAGTTATGACATTTTAATGAGTATGAGGCTAGAGTAAATATTTTTTACGGGTGTAGGTGACAACGGTGCACTTGGATGGATTGAGGTCAATTTTATTAGAGAGACAATAACTGTCCAATCTTGAAAGGTCCGCCTGAAGGTCGGCGACATCACCGACCGATTTAATTATTTTGAAAATCTTTATGTCATCAGCAAAACATAGTAAATGACTATTTAGAAAACAGCTAGCTATATCATTGATGAAAATTAAGAACAGCAATGGACCAAGTAGTGAGCCCTGCGGTACACCGCTAGGGATAGCAACCCAACTAGAAATATAGTTTTTGATGACGATAGCTTGGGAGCGATTATTGATATAGGAGGAGAACCATCGGAGGAGGTCCCCTTGTATACCCATAAACTTAAGCTTGTTCAAGAGTAGTCTGTGGTCAATTCTGTCAAAGGCTTTACTGTAATCAGTGTAGACTACGTCTACTTGATAGCCGTGATCCATAGCTTCAGTCAAGAAGTCATTAAAAAGGATAAGATTGGACACCGTCGAGCGACCCCTGATAAAACCATGTTGCGACGGATTGATAGAGTTTTGGAGAGCTGCATATACTTGGTTATAGACGACTCGTTCGAATATTTTGGCAATAACGCATAATTTCGAAATGGGTCTGTAATTAGTAATTTCTGTTTTCGAGCCCTTCTTATGTATGGGTGAAACAAAAGCCGACTTCCAGATACTGGGGAATTCACAATTAGCTAAGGATTTGCGAAACAACAGGGATATTGGAACACAAACAGTTTTAGCGCAGCCAATTAGAAATATTGGACTGATATTATCAGGTCCAGCCGACTTAGAGGTGTCTAAATGAAGTAACAATTTTTCCACGTCGTGATCATTGATCTCTATGCTACAGATATCATTTGCCTGGGAAGGAATAACGTCGTTGAAGTCGAGTGGCGGCAAATCAGTAGGCTGCATATCCGGTACCAAAAATGTAGAAGAGAAGTACTGGGAAAAGGCTTCACACATGGAATCTCCAGTGGTCGCAATCAAGTCAAGGTACTTGAGAGGTGTCGGAATGCTATTGGATTTAGAGCAATTATTTATAAAGGACCAGAAGTTTTTTGGATGTTTTTCGATACCATCTTCTATAGATGTGATGTATGATTTGAAACACTGACTCTCTAATAAATGAACCCTATCCCGTAATAATTTAAAGGTTTCTTGATCCGTTTTCATATTATATGTTTTGATTTTTTTATGGAATTTATATTTTTCTTTAATGAGCTTTATTAGTGCTGGAGAATACCACTTAGGATATGAGCTATTAGACATAATTTTGGTAGGAACGAATTGAGTTATTAATTGGTCAAGAACACAGTAAAAATATTTAACGGCTTCCTCAAGAGACCTAGATGAGAATTCTGTGCTCCATTCGACTTCAGCTAATTTAGAGTTAATAGAGTCATAGTTACAATTATTATACAGAAACTTAATATACGACTTATATTTTAAGTGTGGAATATGTATATAATTAACACTGGCTAGCAGAGCTTTGTGGTGAGAGTCAAGGGGAACCAGGGGGTCGAGACATTCAATTACCGTTACTTCATCATTTGACAAGACGAGATCTAAGATTTTTCCATATACATTCCTCACACCGTTAAATTGGCGAAGATCATGAGTATTCAGTTCATCGATGAGTAGTTATTCAGCAATAGACGAATAACTAGACGGCAAGAGATGTAAATAAGAGCTGGGTATCCAGTCAATACCACTTAGGTTGAAATCACCCAACAAGATGAATTTATCTGATGGATTAGTGATAATAATGTCATTTAGTTTGTTTAAATAATTTTCTAACTGTTCCAACATAGACAGACCCATGTTTTGTTTACAAAGATATAAGCAACAAATATGGACGTTGATAAAGGATTTATTTTTGTGTTTAATTGAAACCGATACCCATAGATCTTCGGCAGAAGATTGGAAGGTAGTCTGAGGAACAGCGAGAATATCTTTTCGCACTGCTATTAGCGTTCCCCCTCCTCTGGATTGACCTGTCAGGTCATAGTCCCTATCACGACGCCACACCACATACCTACTGTCAAAAAGTTCATGGTTATTGAAACTGCTCATGAGCCACGTCTCAGTTAGTACGATTATATCATACGAGCACAAGCAAATGTTACGATAAAAAACAGATGTCTTAGAACGAAGGCCTCTGACGTTCTGATAATAGATATTTAAGTCAGTGCTACCCATTAAGAGACCCCACACATAATTCCAGAATAAACTCAGTGAAACCTAAAGTAAAGAAAGTAATTGAAAATTTCCAATAAATGTAAATATGATTAAGATACATAACCATGTTCTGTCCAATGGCATAAGTATAGAGTAGCATTGAGTGTGATAAATGAATTATTAAATATAAGACAATAGAATTAGTACGATCAGGGTAGGCAGACGATATAGGCGAGCATAGCTGACTAGTGAAAATGCAGTATGGAAACCGGTATCTGACGTGATCATCCTGCGCGTGTGAGTGACGAGTGAGCGGGGCAGCGGCGAAAGCAAGGGTTACAAACATTTTTATACTGAGAAGGAATGAAGCGGATGTATATAACACTATTTCAAAGCAATTCAATACATACAATACGAAAAAATGAACTGCACTGATAAGTGCGATAGTTTCACACAGGTACATATTAAATAGCGATGGGAAATATACAACAGCATAGAGACGGATTAAGCAACTTTGTTTAAATCAGACACATTGTTGACGATGAACACTGGGGAAGTGTCATTTTTCCGGATATGGATTTTCCCGTATTTCACCCAGACGTACTTGATCCCTTTCTCGTTCCCGAAGGTCTTCGTCTTGTTTAGCAAGGACTTGGAATCCGCGTTGAGGTGGTCGTTAACGTAGATGCGACCAGCAGAGTCACGGAACCCTATGTCAGGGGCCGCTAGGGACTTGCATAATCTCGCTGCTGCCACGAACTCCTCCTTAACATACCGGTTAGTGAAGCTCACGATTATTGATTTGTCGTTGGAGCCATATAATGGAACTCTGTGCAGGTAGTTGATTTGCGTCCTTGGAATGCTAAAATTGATTACTTTACTAACGGAATCAATTATTGAGAAAAGATTTTCATCTTTACGCACTGGAACTCCTTTGATTTCCACGTTGTTGAGACGGGACCTCTGGTCAGCAGCCGATTGCTGAGTTTTGAGTTCAGCGACGTCTTTCTCCAGGACATTGATTGATAACTGCAAGCCTTCGATTTTGGAAACCCTTGACTCCATCTCAGCGAACTTTGTACCGAGGTTATCTATCTGATTTCCCATGAAGTCGCAACTATTTTTCAGCTCTTTCATCTCATTCTTAAAGGTTTTGAAGTCTTCAATCAGCGTCGGCAGTCCAACAAGTTGGCGCTTAATGTCGCGAATTTCCTTGATGATTTCGTCAAACGGCGTTGGTTTTGGCAATGATGCAGGTGACGCCGCTGTCACAGGAGAAAGGCCCCTGCAAGTTGAGATGCAGATGTCGCATTTCCACGACTTCATCGCTACCTTTTTATTTTTCTCGCAGTATTACATCCATTATGCGCAGTTTCCTTACATTCCGTACATATCAGAATTTCCTCGGCGACTACGATGTTATTTTTGCACTTTTTACAGGCGTACGATAATGCTGATAATGGTGGCATCTTTATTATCCGACTTGGTTATCCTCTCAAAGTGAAAATTTCAGGATTTTCCCTGTTAGGTTTTGAAGAGCACTTTTGCAGCTTCTCACTGACACCTTTGTTTACGGGTTTATATTGTTATTTATATTTTTAAAAACGGTTTGAAATGCAAGAATGACAGCAAGCACAGAAAACACAGTCAGGCATTCGAAATTCGAATTTAGAATTTTATATTGTGCTGAATATACTTGATAAACCTATTGACTATTTATTTTTATTTACTATTAGTGATATTATTTTGTAATTTCGAGGCTATTTTAAATTATTGAACCTAAAGTAGCGTTATACTATATAAAAAAATATATTGTACATGTAATGAAGATAGGAATAATGAAGATAGGAAACTTCTTTACCATCGTTGAAGACTCACCTTAAGGATTACTACCTTTCTAAGAAGTAACCATTTTTTCCCTTTCTCTTCTGTTCCTCTCCCAATTTCCTCTCCTCGGGGATTATTATGTAATAATCTTTATTTTCACAATGCGCCCATGTACCACTGTGTTTAGGTTAGTTGTAAGACATTGCCATGTGGCAAGAAGCTCGCCTTTTATATATACGATATATATACGAATAAGTGCAAATAAAGAGTTTATTATTATTATCATTATTATTGAATAATTTTGCATCAATGTAAAATGACGTATCTACAGTTTGTAATTCTTTTGAATTAATAAACTATGAGTGTTACTATGGTGCTCGATACGTCTGTTTACAGTAATTCATATTTGATCCCACGCGCCGTAAACAAAGACAACTCAGCCGCTTGAAACTAGCGTCAATAATAAATAGCGAGCGGAGGAAGTAAAGGTAATCGGAAGTATTTTGTATTCTAGGTCTGCGTGGTTCCGCTGGAGGATACGTGCATCGCTAATGCGGCCGGATAGGTTCGGTATTAGCATACAAATTGTTTCCTAGGCTGCACCGACTGATACCCGACGGAAATTTATCGGTTCGGATTCGCCGTGAAAAATAGAGCAATCCGCTCTTGTATTCATTAGGAGGGCCGCGGCAAGTAGAGTGGAATAGCCGATAAGCTCGGACACGCTTACCGTTTGAAGGCTGCATTCAATTTTCAGGCGACGTGCGGTCGTAAACTCTCGTCTCACGACCTGCTTGAACGATGTACATACAAAATAGACTGAGGAGTTGGTTGTAAACTGAAGCTTTGAATATGCAAAGAACTAAAGCACACTTTAAGTACACTAAACCACTCGTAAACCACTCTTACACTTAGGTCATTCTTTAAGTTTCGGGAATGGGCCACTGACATGATATATGGCCAACATTTTTTAAACAAATAAATATAATAAAAAAATAAAAACTTGACTGCTGTTACAGAAAATTATCTTTTGTATTTATAATTATTTGTATTACAGGTTTTTTATGATATATGTCTGGTTTATTTAATTATCCATATAGATAAATGTATATTTACGGAATATACTCAGACCGTTCGTTTATTTATTTTTTTTTTTTTTTTTATTTCTTTCAAAACCAAAAAAAATCACAGTAGATATTTAAATTTAACATATTTTGTGCATCTCCTAACTAGACAGAGCCTGTTCTAATGAGAACACCAATAATGTAATGGTTATTAAAATTACAACTATATATAAGTATGTAATGGCCCTTAAGTACCAATACATGCGATCAGCTAATGCATCGATTTCCAGTGAAATACACTGACACAATTCAGCTATTATTTTTACTCATCATCGATGAATCAGCACGATGAAGCAATACTTTTACTCGGAATATTTCGGATTGCATCATTTCCCGGCCTATATAAATCGGCGAAAAAGCAACCAAAGTATCATTCCTCGAGTGATCACCTTCCCCCAAGGTTGCGACGGCATACTCGGTACCCCTCTTACAAGGTCGCTCAACGAGTCCGGCTTCTTGGTTTCTTTTCCTTATCTTTCCCGAAGCATCAGTCTGCAATCCCACAGACTCGAGCCATGCCCAGTACAAGATACTAGGAGCACAAATACAATCCTCATCCATATATCCTCGTAACCGCAGTCGGACATCAATACACTCGCGACAACATAACCTATTCGGGAAGCAGTATAACTGGCAATATCAAACTTTCCATTAATAAATACCTTCTACTTCATTCAAAACCGCCTTTCAATACGGAGATAACTCGTAAGTTGATACCGCCACCTCACACCGCACAACTTGGAGTCTAGTGAGGGGTGTTCCCTCACAAGTACTAAATAACAATGAGTAATAGGTAATAATAAATAATAATAACAATGAGTAATAATATGTATTTAATAAATAGGTAAATAGAATAAATGTAAACATGTGTACATAAAAAAAAATATTTTAATATTGTCATAAATGGGTTTTCCGTCTCTCTCTTTTTCCTTCTCTCTTCTATTACACATTAATCACGATATATTTATGTTTATTTTTTTATATTTGGACAGTTTAGGTATCCTATGTCACTCTGGATAATATGTCAATTCTAATAATACCAAATTCGTTAATGGTGTTTGAAATAAATGGGTTTTCGTTATTTCACATTAAAAAATATAATGCTACTAAAATTATCGATTTTTAAATTGCTGTTTTTGATTCTTAAGAATTTATTCCAATGCAACATTTTGTAAAATTATAAAATTACTTAAATATACCCGAAAAAATTACCATATGCATAACTTCTAAACGCTCGACCGATTTAGAAGTGTCGAAATCGGTTCGAGCGTTATGGCATAATAAAAATCAGGGTTTCGTCATTAATACATACCGTATTTTTTTGAGTACAATTACGTAGTTTTATATTTTTCCAAAATGTTGCATTGGAATTAATTCATAAGAACCAAAAACGGCTATTTAAAAGTAGATAATTTTAATAGAATTTTATTTTTCTTCTTGAAATAACGAAACCCATTTATTTCAAACACCGTTATCGATATGTTATGTTCCAATTATAAATCCCCTGTAGAGGCAGGCCGGAGTTATTCTGACCCCTTTGTCCGCTATAAAATGGAACATAAAAATGCGCCAATGTAATTGTCAAGCAATCATTTCGTTTAATCAACGTCTAATTAACCAGACGGTCTAATCGCGTGCGCAGTTAGCGGCGATCGTTTAGTTTATAATTAATTAAAAAGACAGGTGTCTAAGTATTTGGGGCACGATTATCTGTGTTTTGTTTAATGAGCCTTGGCTGGCTGTGGGTTTCAACTATTTTTCATAAAAAAGAGAAACAATTAAGAAGCGGTTTCTGTGTTTTTAATATTTATGTGAAATTCCTGTAATTTTACACGACTGTCCTAAAAAAGAAATATATGGTTTTCTGGGTTCATGTACGCTGGCGCATGTTTTAAAAAAGTGGCCGGATTTTTAAAAAAGTGTACCAATTTTAGAAAGTGACTTTACAGTATTTCTACCATTGACTAGCATTTCTAGATAAAAAGTTTTAAATGGCTTTTACATCAATTTTATAGACTTTATTATATTTTTTTTGATAAAGACCAAGATGGAAATAATAATAAAAATATCTTCGTCGCCGAGAATTCGTTTCTTCCACTGGCAAGCATTTCTAAAGATGTTAGTCAATGGAACAAATAGTAGAAAGTCACTTTCTAAAATTAGTACATATTTTAAAAAATCCACATATATCTATTTGTCCATTTCTTTATTTCACCATAACTTCTAAATGCTATAACCGATTTAGAAGTGCGAGGTATTGTTAGGGGCTCTCTAGATGATCAAGCATGCTTGTCAAGCATTACGTCAAGGGCTGGGCAGGGATCGTAAACCGCAGGAAGTATGCAAATATTTTTTCCTAAATATTTACTAAAAATGTATAATTTTGTAGTTTTGTACCAGGGAGTGACGTCATTCATCAATCAAGTACGTCTAATTAACGCGATTCCCTGGTATAAAATACAAAATTAGGCATTTATGGTAAATATTTAAAAAAAAATGCATAATTCCTGCGGTTTACTATTCCTTCCCAGCCCGAGACGCGATGCGCAATCCGCATGCTTGATTGTCTAGAGAGCCCCTTAGAGTTGTTATGTTATCCCGGGTCATATAGCTGGCCAAGCTGTCCAATGCTACAGATATCCAAGCTGGCCAAATGTCAAATCAGTAAAAAAATAGATAACTGCATCTCGGTTAGTATCAAATGAAATACCTGATTGAGTGCATTCCGAAAATATATAGATATCAATATAGATAAATGCATAAACTACACATATTTATTAAAAACCGTTTTATTGTTTAAGCGCTCGCCCTGCGGCATTTCCTGCGACGCCCTTTCGTGATGCTTTACATAGCCTTACGCGTTCCGCCCGGTGCCACATGCAGTCAGATTCTTTCGGTTCTGAAGCAATAAGGGGCTCTCTACTAGACGATCAAGCATGCTTGTCAAGGATCGCGTCGCGGGCTGGGAGGGGATTGTAAACCGCAGGAAATATGTAAATATATTTTTTATTATTTACCAAAAATGCCTAATTTTGTAGTTTATACAATGGAAACACGTCATTCGTCGATCAATTACGTCTAATTAACCTGACTCCCTGGTATACAACTACAAAATTAGGCATTTTAATAAATATTTTAAATAATATTTCCATATTTCCTGCGGTTGACGGTCTCCTCCCCGCCCACGACGCGATGCTTGACAAGCATGCTTAATCGTTTAGAGAGCCCTTAAAACCGTTTCCTTTATTTAATATTAGACGTATATGTATTTATCCATATCTTTACAAATCCAATACATTACATTTTTGTCGTATCCAATTACCTGAAACCGCTCTGAGACGTGTCAAAATAATTGTTTAAGGTAGTAAGTAGGTCTCGTTACTACTCTTAACATATATTTGTAGTCAAGAATTTACTATTCTTAACATATATTTGTAGTCAAGAATTAAAGTAATAGATTTTTTAAATTTTAATATAAAGGTAAATAATCAAAAAATATACATAATTATTGAGAACATAATTTGTATACATACGTAGTAAAATTTATTCATCTTAATATTCAAGTTGTCAGTAAAATGTTAAGTAATCAAATTAAAGCTACGCCAAGCATTTAATAAATAAAGGTACAAATATAAGACCAAATAAAATAACTAGACAATAAGGCTCTTCTTTTTAAAGTCATTTAAATGGGCACAATATTTAAAAAGTCATTACCCTCTAATTAGGCTAGATCATAAGTGTGGCCTATTGGCATCTCCTTGATGTTTATTTTTAATTTTACGTCCACCAGCTGTTTTACTAAATTAGATTATTTATTAAATACCAATAACGGTGTATTTATCGTAATTTATTGACATTTGGACATTTGGCCAGTTATTTAATTGACATTTGGACAGTTCATGGACCTTATGACATACGGGATAATATAAGAATTCTTAAATATCACACACTTCTAAATCGGTTCAAGCATTTAGAAGTTATGGTGGAATAAAAAATGGACAACATACATATGTATATTACATGAAGCCTGACAAGAACTCCTTTTTTCTAGGCAGTCATGTATTTTTTGTTGTTGTAAGGGACTGATTCCAATCAAGAGAAAACACACAAGTTGAACACCATTATTAAACAACATTGAAAGCAGTGTGGGGGCTATTTTGTTGTAGATAAGGGACTACTTTGTAGGAGTAAATTTATTTCGCAAGAATTGGTGTATTTTTGCCGACTAAAACTCGTAAACGTTTTTGAAAAGGAGTGTTTATGTATACTTATATACTGTAATATAATGTTACGAGTACATGCACCTGCATGCAAGTGTTATTCTCTTGCGTAAATCCCGCATGAAATCTCCCGGACATCCCCGCCCGAAATAAAGCAGGCGCGCGTACGTATACGGCGCGGCGCGGTCGTTCTGCGGGAGCATTTTTCTCCGGGGAATACATTTCCCCCGTAATGCCGAGTGTCACAAATCTCTGGTGAAATCTCGCGGAAGGAGACAGGCTTAGTTTCGCCATTTTAATCGGCCGCAAGGAGCAGCCGAGCAGCGACACACAAAGACGGCCATGTTTCGTGTGGTGCGCCTCCCGGGGGGCCAAAGCCATGTTTTTAAATCCCCGCCTTTGCTTAGCGACGGTGTTTTATAACCCGCGGTAATACAATCTCAGATTAACCCAGAATGGGTCCTTTTGTGCGCCAGACGCCTTATTTTCGTCTCCTTTTCGCTAATATGTAGTCCGTTCGACTCGCATTGAGCCAGTCATAAAAAGTAATATGCGACGGATATTTAAGCGACGAACTTTAGGCCAGTTCGCATGAAGACGAGACGATGAGAATATTTAGGGGTGTCGACTACTACGCCACTCCAGGGAGTTATAACGACATCATGCCATTATTTCTCCCATGGAGTGAACGTAATAATTTAATGGACAAAACTATACACAGTCAAGCTACGAAAACAGTCTGGAAGAGCTCAATGCCTTAAGCATTTCCAATGCCGGAAGGCACTGGGAATTGAATAAGCTAGCACTCTTTCAGAGATATTCATACGTTTATGTTAGTGACCCGAATTTATTCCTCTTGAGTATATGATCGTTATTTATACAAGCTTTTATTTAAGTTAGTATGCATGTTTAGGTCAAATCTTGAAAGCTGAATTAGAACCACTTTCTCTTATCCTATGAAGTTGAAATTTTACATGTTGGTTCAGTTCCCATGGCAATGCATTTTTATGGTGAGCATAATCTGATTCTACACCCAGGATCGGCTCCCGACGAGGCTATTCTTCCACGGTCAACATCACAGGAACACAATTTTGTATGCGCATTCTTCTAATACTTCGTTCTAAATTTCATTATGACGTGGCTGCTGCACCCAGGGTTGGCTACCGACGAGGGTAGCCAACCCTGCTTTGCCGTCATCGACGAGAAGACTTGAGATGGCAGCATGTAAAATCTGCTTGAAAAATCAGTTAGTCAAACATGCCCTTAACAAACTGGACGAATTTTATGATATTGCGTCCACAATTGCTTGATTAGAAATAACCATATTATGACTATACTTTCGCACTAAGTTTTAGATTTTATTGACATTGTTTTAAATTACGCATGTTTCAAAAATTTTTCTTTTTCATTGTATTGATTATTATTTATTGTTTTATTATTGATTATTTTGTAAATTTGACTATTTTTAAGCAATCACCTCTGATTTCAATTATTATTTTTTCTTTTAATTAATCAAAGCGGTTCTATCATCCGGTAAATTATGATTGTAAAATTTGACATGTTCCTCAGTATTGTGAAATGCTTTTATGGAATGAATAAATGATGATGATGATGATGATGATGAGGGGACTCTTCAACGGTCAACAGCACAGTAACGTTTTTTTGTATACGCATTCAATTATGATAGCCCGTTCTAAGTTTCACCGCGACAGGACTGCTGCACGCAGAGTTGCCTTCCAACGACGGGACTCGTCAACGGTCAACAGCAGAAACACGAAATTCTGTATAGCATTTAATTATGATAGCCCTTTCTATGTTCCACTATGACATGGCTGCTGCACCCAGTTAACTTGAGACAGAGCATTGTAATAAAAGCTTGTTTTGAAAAATATGTTTTTACCATTAACTTATTACATTCCGCTCAACTGACTGCTCTGTTTCGGTCGCATGAACTATTTTCCGGAATTAGTTCACGAAGAAACGCAATGGAGTCGAGTATTTCGTTAATATTTTTATTCGTGATTACTATTTTTCTCTTCGCTCATTTAAATTCTTTTAATTTCTGTTAAATTAAAACTATCCGGTGTGTCGCAGTATCGTTACACCGCCGCCGTGGCGGTAGTTCATTCTCGCTCGTCATGCCCGCCATCCTTACAAACGTCGTCAGTTTGGTGTTGGGTCTCTGCAAGTTTACTCGATTGACCGACGCGAGGAGTCCATATGGTTTTCCCGGCACCGCGGGAAGTGCGGAAGTGCCAGTTTTGGACAAGATGATTTTGTAAAATACTTCAACCACTGCGTCACTGGATATATAAAATCCCAAAAATCACCGTAAATAAATATTTCCAGGCGGCAAAGAACACAGATAGTGATCACTGACTTATGTGCTGTTATATTTTGCTGATAGAGACTAATTAATTGCAAAAGAATAAAACTGTATTTTATTACCCTTTTAAGACCATAAATTATCGAATACGAATAATTTAAAAATTATATTTTACCATGTTATTGAGACATCGGAACTTTAATATTAACCAAAAAAAAAAAGATTGTTTAAAAATTTACCGTATTTTTTTGTTGAAATTATCGCAAAGTACCAATGGACTCTGTTGATTTTAAATGAATAAATAAAATATGTATGGCCACCTTTTTATATAGGTTTTTTTTTTACGTATTATTTCTGACTTATATAATAAAATAATCAAATTTTGGAAAAAGTTGTAACGTTGCATCTTTATGGACCACAAGGAAGCCTTTCCCTCATCAATTTATACATAATCTAATGAACCAATTTTTACAAGACATACATATTATTTACATCGCCCTTTAACCCTTCAAGTAGCGGCATAATTTCATGGCAGACCGCGGCAATACATTGGAATTTCTTGCAATATCGCCGCGCTCGACAAAAAGTACTATAACCATGGAACTACTACAGCAATCATAAAAAAAATAACTATGCAATGATCGCATTAAAATTTAATACATTGAATATTGAAATCTCATTTTGTAAAATAATTAGATTATTATGAATAAATATGAGAAATTCGAAAAAGTGAAAAAAACTCGGCATTTCTAACTTGTACGGAAAAATACGGAACCCTATTTAGAAATTATAAATACTACCGTGATCTTTATTAGATTCTCTATCAAAGGTAATATTTCATTTTGCTAATTTACATACAAAAATATTTAGATATTAGGTCATAAAAACCCATAAAAGTTTTGATGATTTCTCGAAAAAAAAAATATAATGTTTGACAATGGAATTTTACCAGACATATCTGCAAAGTGACGCACGAAATTATTCTAGCAGCCGTCTATGTATCTATGATAATAATGAGATATTTGGTATGGATTTTAGGATGCGTTCGAATTAGAAAATAATATTACTGTGCGCTCCGAGAGCAAACCCCCAATATTGGTCGTAACGTAGTCAACGGTGTTCCGATGTGTAACCAAATTTAGTCGTTAAGTAGCCGAAGGGCAGTTTTATGTATAAAAAAATTCCATACTCTACCTCAAGCCAAGTCCTGAAAGGGTTAAATTAATTTATTATTCTTGGTATTCAGTATTCCTCACTGAGTATTTGACATTTTCCTTGATTTACATCATGTTTTACCTGGTGGTTTTCATAGTGCAATGCGGACAAATTATTAAACGACCATCTTTTTAAAATAATCTCGAAATAATAGTCCCAAAGCGGCTCTTTTTCCCGCTGCGCTGCGGTTGTCTAAAAAGTTACTGCGAGAGCACTATGCCTGGAGGCAAAATAAATTTGTCTTCAAAGTTTATGTGCAAGGGGGCTTGTACCGCCTATAAAGCGAGCATTGAACATTTTGCGGTGTTTTACGATCCGCGCGTCGTCGACGTGACGCGTTAATAAGTCATGAAAGAGAGCAAAAATTCGAGACGAACTGACAATGGAACGTTCGCACATGCTGCATAAAAATTTCACAAGTGTTTGAATACATTTGAGCTCACTTTCCATCTTTCTTGCTGTCGCCGGCGATTCACGTTTTATGCGTGTTCATTCGGCAGTTAATGGGCCCTTGCTGAGTTGGCCACGAAGACCCATTCTGTTCAGGGTTGGTCACACTCACGGGTCAACACCTATCCGACGGCCTCCACGCATGAAGTGCGAGCCTGGGTAGGACTCTGGCCTTATTTTATTATTTATTTATTTATTTTTTATTTATTAATTTTTGTTTATTCAATTATTACTAATCAACATAACAGTAAAACCAATGCATTGAAAAGTAAAATTAATAAAGATATTACCATAACTATACAAATAGAATGATACGTATAATACTAGCTATCATGTAAAAATAAATAATTAATAGCTTGCAATTTAAACAAGTGAGGGTTGGCGGTAAAAATATCAAAATCTGGTGCCATCGAGTGAATTTCATTTAAGCGCCGCAAAGCACGCGCCAACAAGTTCCACCTCGTAAGGTTAGTGCGCGAGAACGGCTCCGCGAAAAGATGGTGCGATCGAGTACGGAGATAATTATTTGGTATGAATAGATCCACCTTTGCTAGTAAGCTAGGGTTATCAGTTTTACCACGAATTAGATTGAAAACATAGGACATGGTCAGCATTTCTCTTCTGAGACAGAGAGAATTATAGCCAACCATGCCTGTGATAAATGCAGTCGGATACAAAAATGGATAATATCCGTACTGCTTGAAGTACAGAAATCTCAAAAAACACTTCTGTACCTTTTCCAGCATGAGGGTATAAGTATCTTCATGTGGATTCCAAATAGGTGCATTCGTTTCCATGCGACTTCTAACAATCGAGTTGTACAACGTGCGCATAACCCGAATATTATTGAAGTGTTTGGATTGCCGTATTACAAACCCTAGAAGCTTGAAAGAAGTTGTAGATAGTTGTCTAATATGTTCCTTGAAGTTTAACTTGGGGTCGAAAAAAACTCCCAAGTCCTTGACTTCAGTAACTCTGGGAAGCACACATCCAGCGATGGAGTAATCATACATCAGATGATCAGGCGACCTTGTGTATGTCATCACTGCACATTTGTTAATATTGAAGTGAAGGTTACGAGCTTGACTCCATGCATAAACTGCATCAATATCACGCTGGAAGAGCTCGCAGGCCTCAGCACTTCCAGTTGATAAAAACAATTTGACGTCATCAGCAAACATTAGACAACGTTCAGATGTGACTACTTTACTCAGATTATTAACAAATAAGTTGAATAACAAAGGCCCTAAGTTTGATCCTTGGCTAACCCCCGATTGAGTGTTGTATAGTTTGGATTCAAAATTGCCAAATTTAACGAATTGCTGGCGGCCCCCCAAGTAATCTGCGAAAAGTTTCAACAGTTTACTCGAGAATCCAGCAGCAGCCAGTTCTCGGAGTAACGCATCGTTGTCGACTCTGTCAAAGGCCTTCTTGAAATCCAAATACACGACATCCACTTGTCCCCTTGAGGTGCTATCCAACTCATCAGTAACATAATCTGTAAAAACGGATAGGTTGGTAGTTGTGGAACGATTAGGACGGAACCCGTGTTGGGCATCCGATAGTGTACCGCATAGTTGGGTATAAATTTCTCGGTGAAGAATCGTCTCGAAAAGCTTAGGAAAGGCTGATAACACTGCAATCGGCCTGTAATTATCAACCTGCACCTTATCGCCACTTTTTGGTATTGGAGCTACTCTAGATATCTTCCACTTATAGGGGTATACTGCAGATTCCAACGATCTGTTAAATATATACATCAGGGGTTGTATAAAAGACTCACAACATGCTTTAATAACATAAGGAGGAACTCCATCAGGTCCAATAGTGCGGACTGATTTCAGCTTGCGTATTGCAAACCGAATATCATCTTTAGTGATACTGTGGACGTTGACGCATGAAGAATTTGCGTCACTCGACATAATAGTCGCTTCAGCGGCGACAGCGTCTAAGGCCGGTATGTTCGGTAGAAACACTGATGAGAAGTAATTCGCAAAAACATCAGCGGCTGCAGCACCCGAATATGTAGCCTCATTATAGACCACATTCAGGGGTACCCCACCAGCAGTTCGCTGACTACGAACATATTCCCAAAAGCGTGAACTATCTTCTCGGATAGACGTCTCAATATTGTGCATATACAAATTGAAAGAGTCTTTTATTTTATGCTTAACTCTACACCGTAAAGTTTCGAAAAGCTCCCTGTGAAACTGAGAACCGGTCCGCTTCCAGCACTTGTGATGATACGACTTCGATTGAATATCACGGATAATGTCGCCATTAAACCATTTAGGATAAATATACCTATTGGTCAATGCAGTCCGTTTTTTGCTTGGAATGCAGCTATCGAAACAATTGTAGATGACACTATAGAGATAATCAACGCAATCGTTAGCGTTACTTAAATCGTATAGTAATTTCCAATCAAAATTTTCAAAAAAAGTGTACAACTGAGTAAAATTACAATTTTTAAAGTTCTATTCATTCCGGAATAGACAATTACCACTAGTAGGGCTATACTTTTGATTGTCGCTCGGCTGAATATGCGTACGCGCTGGGCGCAGTACAATGCTCACATCAATCGGCGGATGATAGCCGTCAGCTCGCACCAACTCTATCGAGGCTTCGGATACCGTAACGGTATCAGGTTGGAAATTCGAGAGCACCAGATCTAGACATCGATTATTAGAATTTAAAATATTATTATGTTGCTTAAAGTTACATAAAGATAAAAAGTAATCAAAATATTTATTTACATGTTGCGACGCAGAAAACAGATTAAAATCGCCAATAATACAAATATTTTTTAACCTATCTGCAACAAAAAGTTCTTCTACTTTATTTAAAAAAGACATATATACTTCATCAGCGGTTTTAGGGGAAAAGTAAACTACAAAATTATGGTAATTTCCCCCTGATAATCAAACTTCTGGCGCTCCTGGACGGTCTGCGCACCGTGCGGCGTAAGCCAATCGACTGTGCACTCTGACTAACAGTCGGGGGAGTCTGGAAGCAGTACTGTTTCCTTTAGAGCGGGGGTGGTTGCGGACCGACTGCTCTTGAAACGACCATCGGCCATCCGATCCTGGGTGAACATCCGGGCAAAGGACGCTGTGGTCCGCGATAGATTCGGTTTACACCGTTTCACCGCTTCGTAAGGGAGAGGACCGCGCAAGCGACCTCGAACTCGTAACCAATCGAGAGACCGGAGTAATCTGGTTACAATTGGAAGTAAGGGCGTGAGTGTCGGCCTGCCAGGTAACATTCCTGGCTATCTCGCGGTTAAGGCGTTGGCCTCTTACAGGCTTGTGACGTAGCTAGATGGTGGACTGTTTCGTCCCCAAGTCTTCTACGCTCACTCCAGGCAGATAGAACGACTAATCATTAAAACTTCCTGAGGTGACGGGCTCGCCCGCTGTAGTCGACAACCCAAGTTGTTCATTCGGTGCTGGCGAGCTATTGGGTCCGATTGCATTTCTTAGTGAACTTAAATCGAAACCAGTATCAAAATATATTAAAAGGAATAAAAACACGACTGCCGTTACAGAAAGTGAACTATTGTATGGAAAATTATGTTGTTAAGGTTTTTTATGAAATATTTATGATTTATGCAGTTATCCATATAGATACATGTAAATATCTGGAATTTACTCAATCAGGCCTCTCATTTGAATCTAAACACGTTATATTTAGTTAATTTATTGACATTTGGACATTGAGACAACTAGGTACTTGATATTTTGAGAGTTAAGGTACGCTATGACACTCGGTATGACATAATGATTCTAAATATACCACACACTTCTAAATCGGTTCTAGCGTTAAATATTATGGTAGAATATAGAAACGGAAAACATACATAGATGAACTCTGGACTCATTACACTACTTTTTTGTTGGGCAGTCTTGTAAAAAGAATAAAAAACACGAATGCCGTTACAGAAACTAAATTATTGTATTTATAATTATTTTTATTACGGTTTTTTTTAATGAAATATTTGTTGTTTTATACATTCATCCGGGGCTCTCTATCGATCAATCATGCTTAACAAGCTTCGCGTCGCGGGCAGGTTGGGGATTGTAAATCGCAGGAAATATGCAAATATTTTTTGTAATATTTACCAAAAATGCCTAATTTTGTAGTTTATACCAGGGAGTCACGTTAATTAGACGTAATTGATTGATGAATGACGTGGCTCCCTGGTATAAAACTATAAATTTAGGCATTTTTCGTAAATATTTTTGAAAGATATTTGCATATTTCCTAAGGTCTACTTTTTTATGGTTTCCTGGGGGTTACATTTATTCCTGGGGTTGATATTTTTCCTATCGCTAGATGGCACTGCGCACTTGAGTGTACAGTGCCATCTAGCGGTAGGAAAAATATCGCGTTAAAGAGTGTCCTGGACGGGAGCCAGCCCTGGGTGTAGAATCAGGTCATGCTTACCATAAAACAGGCATTGTCTTTGGAAAACATTGATGTGTTATTGGTTTTTACAAAATATTAGGTATATAGGTCCTGTCCTGAACTATTATCTAAAATATCTCTCCGCACTCCTAGCCGGGCACTTAGAAATAGGGCACCCCTTCACGTACCTGTCTTTAAAACCAAATACAGTCGTAATTCCTATTTTATAAGGGTATGCGAAACTTTCAACACCCTGAATGCTGACATTGATATTGACCCCTTTTTCACGAATATAGATACTATAAGGAAGCAGGTTGTAGGGCGATTTTGTGATGACCAGGCCTAGCATTTCCTTCTTTTATTACAGTCTTGTTTATGTCAACATGTTTTCTAATGTACAATTTATCTTCTTGTTTAATATCTTCTTTATACTTAATATCAGTTCTAAATTCACGTTATTATTTTTGTCATTATCAGTGGTAACTTGTAAATGGCTCTAAGCTTCCTATTATTGTTCACTACAAAATTATTGGCTGTAAGTTATCCTTAAGAAAATGAAATAAAATAAAATAAAATAAAAATAAAATACCGAATTTTCGAAAAATAGAGCTGTTTTAATATACTTTTTCTCATTTTTTTAATCAAAAGTTGCTAATTTGCTCGTACTGATTAGGCTACTTCAAGGATGCCGGTTAATTAAAAGTAATTATGTAGGGAAAATTTAAGTATACTATAATTATTTCTTGAACTTATTTGGGTGCTATGGTATCACCTCAGGAAGTGTCTTGAGTAAGGTTACTCAAAATGCAGAGTTGCAAATTTAAAATATATCGATACTATTAAATGTATTGTTTAATGTACGCAGTAAGCGACCGAATACTGAATTAACGGCTTGGAAGGAAAAATGGTAGCAAATGAAACTTCTGGAATATCATGGAATAGGAAGGCTGCATTCTGTGGCCGATCAGAATGCTACTGTCAACATTGCTAGCGATAATGTCTTATATCATAGACAAAATAAAAAAATAAAAGTGCAGCAGCCATGTCACGGTGAAACTTAGAACGGGCTATCATAATTGAATGCGTATACAAAATTTCGTGTTTGTACTGTTGGCGGTTGAGGAGTTCCCTCATTGGAAGCCAACCCTGGATGCCGCAGTCCTGTCTTTGTGAAACTTAGAACGGGCTGTCGTAATTAAATGCATATACAAAATTTCGTGTTTGTGTTGTTGACCGTTTAGGAGTTACCTCGTTGAAGCCAACCTTGGGTGCCGCAGTCCTGTAAATTTTGTGTCTGTGCTGTTGACCGTTAAGGCGTCCGCTCGACGGCAGCCAGCCCTGGGTGTACAATCAGGTCACGCTTACCATAAAAAATGCATTGTCATTGGAACTGAACCAACATGTCAATTTTCAACTTCATATGATAATATTTGAGGAGTTACCTTAATTCCTCGTGGATCCCATTAACAAAACAGGATTCCGATAACAATGGGACCAATCTGGAAGTAAATCCTTTCAAATAAAAAAGAAATTTCCAAATCGGTTTTGAGGTAACAAACATTAATAAAAAGAAAAACCCGATTTGATATCCTCCTCCTTTTTTTAAGTCGGTTTAAAATACGATGCCAGCAAATAGTACGGCGGTTGACAACGGACGCCATTCTGTAGAAGTTGACAATTGACTCCATTGATTGATTTAAAAAGCTCGCATTGATAACTACCCCAGATAGATGCGTCGTTTCCGTTTATAACCAAACATAGCTATCGCTGATTAAAATCATCAATAGCGTCCTGATTAATAAACTCATAGAAATGATACCACTCGATTCGGAGAGTATTGTCTTGCTTCGCTTTGATGGCTAGGGGCAAACACTGCTGAATTGAATGGTTGAATGGCCCTTGATTTTCTTTTCATCTTTATGAATGGTGTTCTCATTTGCTGCTACGGTCCCTGCTTCATTTCCCCTACACTTTTCTGCGTGATAAACACTCGGCATATCCAGCCGCAACTTAATATATCGGAGGTGGATGCTTCTTTCAAATATTTTCGTTTTCTTAGGCACAATTCGAAGAGGATCGATTTCTGGGATGCTTGTCTCTTCTTGTTATATGTATAGGCTGTGATCATATAAATTTCAAAATAGATTGAGTGCATACCTTCTTTATTGTACGACTGCAGATATTGAATATCCGAATAATAAAGAAATAAAATCTAAAGGATATCAAAGACGATTTAAAGAATCAACTATTATCGGCTTATCGACGCTCGACACGTCGCCAAAAATCGTCAAGAATAGAAGCGAATCGTTAATGGAGTAGGTACGAGATCCAGCGGTACCGACAGCAGCGTATTGGCTGTAAGGGTGACCCCCTCCCTAATCACCGGCTACGGAATAAAGATGAAGCAGATATTGAATATCTTATTATATAATATTTTTTTTAAATAAAAGCATATGTATACATAGGTATAAATGGAAAAACATAATTATAAATAAATACAATTTTAAATAAACTGGAACAATGACGTGACTATGTAATATAATATTAATCTCCTGTGTAATTTTTCCATTATTATTATTACTATATTGTCAGTTTCCACATTATTTCATTTTTGTTTAAATTCTGGACTATTTTTAACGACTTAAATAATTATTTTATTTTTGCAAGAATATTTCGACTACTATTGATGTTTCCATTTTTATTACATTTTAAAATTATTTGCAATAGTTTATTGATAATTTCTGATATTGATATTTGACATTTTGTTTCAAATGTTATGTAAGTAATTAGGGTAATTACAATTAAGAACGATAACATTTAATAGATATCTCCAGATGATAACAATTAAAATCAATTGTGTATCTTGGAACAGGCGGCAGCCTAGTTAGGTTTGACTATTGTAATTTTTAACTGCTGTAAATTTGGAAATAAAATTAATAATATGAATTTGAATTGAATTAGAGTTCTATTTATCACTGTTCTCTGACTGGTGCTGTCTCCACAAGTGGTCTCCCAATTCGCTGTCTTCATTACAAGATCTATGTACCGCAACAGTAGCTTAGATCACCAGTGCTGCATAGTGATTTTACCCTAAGACTATGACTATTAAAAACTCTCACAACCATACATCATCGCTGGGAAATTATATTTGTCGAAAACTGTTACTGAAGGAATTGAGGGATCTTGTATTCATCGCCTTATTTCTCTCGTTGTAATCTTTCTAGTGGGAAGCTTTATCGGAAATAGGTTATTGTAATATTTCTAGATATGTCATGTATTAGTTTGAGTCCTTTTTACAGTATTCGGCCAAGAAACCATAGAGGATTTTTTTTATGGACTAGTTAGAATTAAATGCATCTTATAGTAATTCACGTAAAATTTAAAAATAATATTTTAATGTCACATAATATAATGAAATAAGATAATGAGTTTTCCGCTTTTCGCACAGGTACCTATATCATTATTACTTATTAAAGAAAGCGACATCATATCAGTTTTAAAGTCGTAGCATGGCCGGAATGGCGGTATTGTGTTCATTATTATTATTTGTTGTGTGGGGCTTTTCTATGGTATAGCGTTCATAGCCTGCCGTCGTTTTGAATCCGCATGACCTAATTACTTTAAATTACGCATTTCCAGGGCTACGCGCGGTATAAGTAGGTCATTCTTTATTTTTCGAATGTCTTTTGGTACCTCGGCGAGTATTACTTTATGTATCACCTGCGAAGCGGAAGTGATGAAATCTACCATATTGAAGAAAATACTATGTACATCATATTGGAAATAAATATAGCATATTAATACCACGGACATACTACAAAAATGCTACGCACCAGGTGATGATAATGGTAGGTAGTTTTGCGTAGGTAAATTTGCCGATTTATTTTGCAGTTATTTACCGTCAACCAGTCTCCGATAATTTAGTTGTACCCGCGTCTTCGTTCAAGCTGGTAATCGACCTTTTCGGGTGGGAGATGGGCGGAGACTTGCCTAATTACCTGGAGAGTCTTGGGGTTAATACGTTTTATTTTTATTTTAGCATCCTAATCTCCTTCTTCTCTAGTTTCGTCTCCCAGAATTATGTTGTACCCGCGGCTTCGTTCGAGCTGTAAGTCGCCCTTTTTGATTTTAACGTCTTAATCTTCTTATTCTCAAGTTTCGTCTCCGAGAATGTAGTTGTAACCGCGGCTTTGTTAATGCTTGGAATCGACTTTTTCGATTTTAACGTCTTAATCTTCTCAAGTTTAGTTTCCGATAATTTAGATGTACCCGCGGATTCGTTCGAGCTGGGAATCGATTTTAACGCCTTGATCTGTATCTTCTCAAGTCTCGCCTCCGAGAATTTAGTTGTACCCGCGGCTTTGTTCGAGCTGGGAATCGACTTTTTGTAATGAAACTAATATTCAGATGGAATCAGTCCTTGGTTACTTGCCGGGAAGTCTTTTTAGTTTTAGAAGATTTTTTAGGTTTTAGAAAACCTCCGTGTGCATGAATGACGACTCGGCTAAAAGGTTGAAAACCACTACTATAGAGTGTGTAAAAAATCCCAATGTTACACCAACGACTTTACTTATACGAGGGTCATCCACAGAGGAAGGTTACAAGGGCCACTGAGGCAGGGGATTTTTTTTGTTTCGAAGTTGGTGTACATGGCGTGTAGTAGGTTCTAACGGTTAGATTGTTTGGTCCCGCGTATTTGTCGGCCATTTTGTTCAATCACAGTAAATTATTCCGATGGAGAGAAGTCGCTTGCTCCCGTCCCCTCCCATCCGTGCAAGATCCGCGCAGTCATATTTATTTTGATTTTGCAGAACTATACCGTCGCGAAAATCTATCGGATGACGGGGGATGACCCGTGGGCTTGTTACTATACCCTACAATCTAAAAGACTATCACTTCAGTGGCGGCATTCATCTTCCCGAGCCACCAACATGTTCAAGACGATCCAGTCAGCCGAAAAAGTCATGGCATCTGTTTTATGGGTCCGTAAGAGGATTCTTTAGGTGGACTATATACCTAAAGGGACTATCATTAATGCAGAGGCTTACTGCAATACCCTAGAAGACTTTAGAAGAGCCGTTCAGAACAGCAGAGGATGAATGCTGTCAAGGGGAGTCAGCCTCCTGCATGACAACGCCAGGCCCCATACCGTGCGAGTTTCAAAGGAGCTGCTGACATTGTTTGGATGGGATATTGTCACCCATTTTTAACACGCTTTTATTAGGTTGACCTGTATGTAACTAACTATGTAATTGAATCTAAAGTAACTAAATTAACTATCTTCCAAGGATCGTAGCGTCATGAAAATTGGCAGCTGTATGTAGTTCTAATGATAATACAATAATATGATACTCTCGAACTGATCTGATGATGGAGCCGGAAGATATGAACCGGAACTTCATGATGGAAGATCGTATCATAGCTGTGTTTGGACTTGTTAGAAAAGTTTTGGAATGAACATTGACCACGATTAGCTTTCAAGGTCTGATGATGAAGCCGGAAGATAGGCACTGGCATTCAATGATGGAATATCGTATCATAGTCGTGTGTATGTGATTATCGTATCATAGCCCAAAAGCGTGTTTTTAGTGTTTTTTTTAAACTATTAATTTATTAACACGCTTTTCTTAGGTCGACCTGTATGTAACTAACTATGTAATGAAATCTAAGGTAATTAATTTAACCATATTCCAAGGATCGTAGCGTCATGAAAATTGGCAGCTGTATGTAGTTCTGATGACAATACAATAACATGGTTCTGTCGAACTGATCTGATGATGGAGTCGGAAGATATGAACTGGAACTTCATGATGGAACGTCGTATTATAGCAGCAGCTGTGTTTGGACTTGTTAGAAAAGTCTTGAAATGAACTTTGACCACGACCAGGTTTCAAGGTCTGATGATGTGGTTTTTACGTGCATTTATAAAAGCGTGCTTTTAGTGTTTTTTTTTAAACTATTAATTTATTTCTATTCATCCGACTTATCGCTTTCGGATTATAAACATTTTCACTGAGCTTAAGGGGTTTTTTGGTCGGAAATGTTTTTACAGCAATCAAGAGAACGTGAAAGCTGTGAAGAAGTAGATGAAAGAGCTGGCGGCGAAAGTCAAGGACACTGTCATACAATAGCAGATGTACCAACTACATAAGTGTCTCAATCTCGTCGGCGATTACGTTGAAAAACAGTTTAATACATTAGTGAAGTGTCCTGTGAGTTTCCATTCAATAAAAGCAATTTTCGATCCTACATAAATGTTGTAACCTTACTCTCTGGATGACCCTCGTATTTGCACAGATTCTCTAATTCTCGTACTGCGAATCACACTCTCCGATATCTGCTAACCGCCATCGTCGCAAGGAGTTTCAAATGACTCCACGCAGTAATTAAGGGGGGCCGAGGGCAGGGCGACCGACCGACTCTCCGATTACAGTCGGTGGCTAAGCCGGGAGTTGTAATTTATTGTTAAACGAAACTGTAGTGTCCGAATAATTGTGTTGTCGACGTAGACCAATTAGACCGCATTCGCATGCGGACAAAATAATTGGATCCCACAGCCAGCCAGGGCTGATTTTAAACAAAACAGAGACAATCGCGGCCCGTCCACCTGAACACTTGGCTTTTTAATTAATTAACAACTAAGCGGACGCCGCACAACCGCACACGCGATTAGAGCATCTGCTTAATTAAATATTCACTGATTAAAATCAATAATTGCTTGTCAATTACATTTGCACATTGATTATGTTATATCTTATAGTGCATTAAAACGGTAGATCAGCCTCTGCTGGCCACTACATCGAATTTTATAACTGGGATATTCTGTAGCGATGATAAACCTTTGAACTAATATTTTTTCGATAATTCAGATATAAACAAAAAAACATCAATGTAAAACGGTGTCGTTGTGGTATACAAAAATACACCATATTATTATATTGAATTTTATATAACTTACCATATATTTTTTGACTTTTTCTTTCTTTTCATTTCTTTAACTTTATTCTTCTCTTTATTTTAGTTGTAAGTCTATTTATTCTATTTATCACACTATATTTACGGAATGTTATGTTCCATTTAATAGCAAAGACTTCATTTTAAGGCTATTTAGTTTTAAGTGCATTTTACCGAAACTTTTAAATAATTTATTGTAATACTAGCTGACCCGTGCCCACTTCGTTGGGCGGTAAAACTGTTTACTTGTGATGAAATTATGAGTGTGGTTCGGATAGTACTGAGTGCTATGATTTATTTCCTGGCTGCCAAAAGAAGGGTTATATTTTTACTGCATATGTATTTGCATGCCAATTTGCATGCCAATATTACCGTTATTTGTGAGTTTCTTCTTGTGAGTGTCTTATTTGCGAGTGTCTTATCTCTTTAACCATTTATGCAGTAAAAGGGAAATTATATGCAGTAAAAGGGAAAAGTATTTTGTTTTAAACACTTGAGACGATAAATTTACTTATTTTGATAAGAATTCATAATTGTTGATAATATGACCAATAAACATTACCAAACGATTTAAATTATTTTTTTAATATAAAATACTACTTCTTGTGACTTAAATATAAAAGTTAGAAATATGCTGTCACTGACTTTTTTGTAGGCATTGTCAAGCTCTACAACTTTTCACTATAACTTAATCATATATCTCTCATAGTTAAGGCAGCGTTAGTTAGAAACGTTTTATTTCGACCGTTTTTTCTCCGACTTACTTTGCAAATCCGACCACTATGAAAAAGTATTTTCTTTTCTCGGATTATATAGCCTATGACACTCACAAATAACGTGGCCTTCTATTGGTAGAATAATTTTTTAAATCGGTTCAGTAGATCCAGAGATTACTTCCTACAACGTCACAAACTTTACCTCTTTATAATATTAGTATAGATTAGAGCCATGTCAACCGTAGAACGGGCTTGTCCCAATTGGGGGACACAGTCAAATAAGCATAACGTTAAGGTTTTGCCATTCGATTCCAGCTATCTTTGTATGCAAAATCAACGTTTTATAATAATGCATTTCTAAATAAATAAAGAAATTGTGTTAGTACATCTGAAGCACTGTTAATAAATTGCAATGAAGAATAAAATAAATGAATAAACGATGAATGGAACTCCGAACAAGGAATTCGTACCTGGATTGAAATCGCCCGAGCATCTTTTAAGAAAATGGAAAAGGTAATATGCGGCCGGAAACTTGACATCAAGCTACGAATACGAATTCTCCATTGCTATGTGTGGCCTGTGGTGTTTTATGGTAGCGACGCTTGGACCCTGAAAGCTGACTTCCAGAAGCGTCTTGAAGCATTTGAGAGGTGGTGCTACCGGAGAATGCCCCGCATTAGCTGGATCCAGAGAGTTCCCAATGTTATAGTAATCCAACTTGTCGGTCGGTAGAGATCGCGAACTTTTACACATAATAAAGCAAAGGATAGTGGCGTACCTGGGCCACGTGCTAAGACATGAGCGATACCAACTGCTTCAGCTCATTATTATGGGGAAAGTTTGCGGTAAACGACGGGCTGGAAGAAGAAAAAAGTATTGGCTCTGCAACATCCGAGAGTGGACAAACGTCTCAAGCGTAGTAGAACTATTTCGCTTGGCCCAAGACAGGGAAGAATTCACAGAGCTGACAGCCAACCTCCTCTAGGAGAGGCACTATAAGAAGAAGAACAAATTGCAATACACCGTACGGTGCATCATGTTTTCTTCAGATAAGAGTAGCATACTTATGGCCCACCGTTCGCTCTCTCTATATATTTATTATACTCGTATAAGCCGATTGTTAGGCATTCAACTTTTTCCTGTTCTGGCAAGCTACGTCAAACAAGAACCAGTTACACGTTTACAAAAAACACAATTCGTCTTTCAAATGGCTGAGTCGGCTGATGTCGCCGGTCTGGCCATCTTGCTTGTTATAGTGAGATATCCATATGAACGTTCTTCTGAAGAATACATGATTATGTGCTCACCGCTGCCCACAAACACTACCGGAAAAAAAAAAATAAATACATTTTTTGGAGAAAACCATCTCAATTGGAATGATTGAATCGACATTTGTACAGATGGGGCCAGATCGCTGGCAGGTAAAACAGCAGGAGCAGTATCACAACTAAAAATTAAAGCGCCTAATTGTAGTTGCAGCCATTGTATCTTGCAGACACGCAATCGCAATGGCGCAAATGCCGCCAAATCTGCAAAATAACAGAGATTTGCAACTCGCAAATTGTTACAACAGAAAAACCACCGATTGGTGGTATTGGCTTCCCAACAGTTGAAGCGCGTAAATATTACATATTGAAATCTTTATACCAAATTAAAAATAGTCAACTTTGTTAAATAAGATTAAAATAGTAGGAGCTATGATTCAAAAAATCATTTTTTATTATTTTATATTGATATAAGATACCGTAACTGCGACCTTAGAAAGCTATATATTGGGCTAACAAATATAGGAGAAGATTTATAACTGTTTATAACTATGAGTGCCATCTCCACATTGAGTTTCGTAGTAAAATTCTAGCTGCTGCCTAACCGTAGTACGGCATTGAACAATTGAATACCCTATATAATCAATGATATAATGGACTTTAAAATAAATAAATGAATAAGGAAATAAATAAATTAATGATTACTTAGAAAATTGATAGTATCAGCGGTCTCCGGTGACGTTCGCTGTCCGTAATCCGTCAATTTAGATTTACGAGCAGCTGCCGAAAAGTTGGCGTAGCAAAGTGCTTGGTCTTCGAGAAATTATGTTTCAAAACTTGCCGGGTGTGAGATACCCCGCTACATTGACACCGGTCGGGTTAAGAACATCCAGCAAAACAACTGTGAATACCAACCACGTCTTGGCACCAATTCAAAATCAATACCACCCACCCGACATACAATAATGCCGAAATACGTTTTGCCTAAAGTGTTTTCCTATCCGTTCACCGAATCGAGATCGGCCAGCGTAATTGATAGCCTTTCTTATGAATTCCTCCACAAATGTACTTTGTTACACTGAAAACGTTTTCTCAGACGAATAATTGATTGATTAGCATTCGGTATAGGGATACATGTATCAAGTTTCCTTAGGGCTTCTTGGTTGTTTCTGGTGTTACTGCTACTTCTCTTTCCTTTTTCCTTTACCGGTCTCTCAACCGACGAGGAGGTTTATCGGCTAAAGATTTTTTTCAAGATGGACGGATATATACATTTTGAGAAACAAACCCCCAACTCCCCCCCCCCCCCCCCCCCGAGCCGATTAAGACAATTTTCGGGCTGAAGATTGAGCTGAAATTCGGCAGGCAGGCATCATTTGGTAATGGCAAGAGTTGAATAGATTGGGGTTGAAATCGGTCCATCAAAGGGCGTGCTACTCATACTTTAATCTAGAAATATTGGACTTCTTGAAGTTTGTAAGTTCTAATTATGTAAGTTCGGTGACAATGCAATATTATGGTACCGTCGAGCTGATTTCATAATGGATCCGGGATGGATGGACTGGAACCCCCTGATGGCAGCTGAATTTGGGCTGGTATGTTCCGTTATCATGAGTACTTTCCACCACAGATGATGTGGATGTTTTGTTGTCATGAGTACTTTCTATTACACACGATGATTAGGGTCTGAAGATGAAGCCGGGTTTTTTAAAAAATGGTTTAAATTTATTTGATATGACAATTAAAATAACAATTATGTAACATTTACCACACAATTTTAGTGACTTTCGAAAGGAAACTCTCAAACCGTGAATACGAATTAATCTTGATTAGTAAACAGAAGTAAAATCCATGTCGTCATATTTTTTATTGACTAATTATTATAAGACTAGTAGAACACCTACCATTAATCTAGACTCGACTTTACTTTAATTTCTATTTAGACGTCGTACGAGTAGTTATAATTTTCTAAAATGAACTGTTTTCAAGCGGAAAACAATACATTCATGCAAGTTAATGTTGCAATCGCATGCCGCATATTTTGCGAGGGGAATCTTAACGAGTTGGCACTGAAGTGCATTGTGGGTTAAAGCCGTAATTAAGAGATTAAATACGCTAGTGCTAAGCTACTTGAATATCAATTCAAATACTCTAGCAGTGCAGTTTTTTACAAAAAGTCGTTAAGAAATGTATTAAAACATCCTAACGAAAGAATCAAAACTGTTTGTTAACTTTAAATATTATTATTGTTAATCGAAAGTCGCGTTTCAAAATAGCATCGTTATAAGAATGGCCATTTCGTTGGGTGCACTCTTAAAGTCTTCCACGGAAATTTTACCAGTAATCGTCATGAAATCAGCCTTATTTTAGTCATCGATGTTTTTGTTTGTTTGAATGAAACACTTTATTTCCCACAATAAGGACATATTTTTACACTACTGCCCAACAATAAAGAAGTGTAATGTGTTCATGGTTCATCTATGTGTGTTTTCCGTTTCTTTATTCCACCATAAGATCTAATCGTTATGTCATCCCGAGTGTGTTAGAGTACCTATAGTGCTTGAATGCTAAATTTATCTAAATGTCCAAATGTTAATAAATTATTTTAAATATGTATCGTGTTCAGTATCAAATGAAAAGTCTGAAAGAATACATTTTGGCAATATCTATACGGATAAATATACAAACCACAAATATTTCATAAAAACTTTTTTACTACTTGAGCACCAAGGGCAACCGATTAAAGTGCGGCGGCAACGCAACGGCGTGCGATCGTTTCAAAATAACTGCCGCAGGGCGCAGGGTGAATTTTATTCTCTTACAATACCTGCTTTCCAGCGCAACCATTTTTTTAAATAATTCTTAATACAACACTTCACTTTTCGTAACAGCAGTCGTGATTTTTAATTTTTAAATTATTTTTCTTGTTTTAAATTGTATTTATTTTTTAACTTATATGTCTTTTCTAATGTTATCTAAGGAAACAATAATTACTTTCTCTTTAAATAACGCGATAAGTTAATTCATCGCAATCCTCTGCAACCCGAGGCACGTCAGATATCTAAGTAGCTTAAGCCTGTGCCTAAATGTGTGATTTACTTTCTTAAGAATAAAGAGTTTTATTATTATTATTATTATTATTTACGACTTATTTAAGATTGCGAACTGATATTAGAAATGTATTACTAGAGATTAGAGATTAGATATTAAGTACAGTTTTTAAAAAAAATAAACAATATATTTACAAGAAATCAAAGATTAAACTAAAAATAATTATAGTAATAAATTAAAATAATAATAGTAACAATAGATAACATCTTTCATACATAAAATATTTTGAACAAATGAAACCACCATTGTCAGTTTCTTCTCCGTTCTAGAGCGAACGACTCCAGTAGCTATTTATTAATTACTATTTTAAAACTATCTAATTATCTATTAATTAATTTCTATTTTAAAACTATTTATTAGGTTCAAGTGTGCCTTTCATGTCGTTTTGAAGAACGTTAGCTTTCAATGGTTAAAGGAGTAGGTGAAGATGACGTTGATTAGTTCGCGGGCATCCGAACGGGTTTAATAAAATAGTCAGTGAATTTCCTCAAATTCTTCTGGTCAATTCAATCCTGCACCTTTGCCTCTGTCGCCGCAGCTCGAAGAAAATTGGTCGGGCGTTAGGCCACCGTTCAGGTTTCAGGCTTCCACCGTCAGAAGTGATACCATCTACGTGGCTGTCTTTTTTCTCGGCGTAAGCCAAGAGCGGTTAGCGGGTAATAGCGCTGTTTCTTTTTACTGGCGGACGATTACGGGGCTGCTGGCTGCTTGCCTGTATGTTTGCTAATTTGGAGATTGCAGTGCGGAGCGTTTCGCTTAGGAATGGCGCGACGCGGCAGACATCGTCTCGAGGCGCACTTGCGGCGGTAAAAGTGTTGGCGATGTTGGCGGAGCGGAGATTTTAATCAACGGCCATATATCTCTGTCATATACATATAATCGCGGGCGAGTTTATATATGCTGTTACAAAAAACCGGGAGAAAATCTGGGAGCTAATCGGCCCTGTCGCCGTTTGGCCACTGAGACCCATGTGTTCATGGTCGGCCATACTCACTTGTCAACACCAATCCGGCGGCCTCCACGCAGAAGTGCGAGCCCGGGTAGGACTCCGGCCTGCAAGCCGGTTTCCCCTAGGAGTCAACCTTCGAGCGCTTCTGGACGATTTGCCTACAATGCGGCGTTAGCCAATCGATTGTTCATTCCGACCGACAGCCGGGGGAGTCTGGAAACAGTACTGTCTCCTATAGAGCTGGGGTAGTTTTCAACCTTTTTGAAACGACCAATCGGCTACCCGATATCGGGTGAACAGCCGAGCAAAGGATGCCGTGGTCCGCGATAGATTCGGTAGACACTGTATCACCGCTAAGTAAGGGAGAGGACCGCTCAAGTGAACTAGAACATGTAAACAGTCGGGAGATCGGAGTAATCTGGTTGCAACTGGAAGTAAGGGCGCTAGTGTTGGCCCGCCGGGTGATTAACCTAGTTATCTCGCGGTGAAACGTTGGTCTCTTACGGGCGATTGGCGTAACTAGGCAGTGGATTGTTTTTTTCCAAGTCTTCTACGATTACCTCACGGGAGACAGAACGATCTAATATCGTTAAAACTTCCTGGGTGTAAGGTTCGTCCGTTGTAGTTGACAGTTGCAGGATTGCAGCCGTAGCAGAAGCTCACAGTGACCTTGACAGGTTAATTCCCTCTACAAGTTAGAATACTCTATTTAATTACGTCTACTCACGGCAGTTAGATGACTTAGAGCTTGGCCAACAATACCCAAGCTGCAGGGAACCATTAGAAACCTACTAATAAAACACTATACTGTTTAACAGAGTAACTGGAATCGCTTCTGGCATTCTGAATATTTTAATCAACGTGGTAATATTTTATCTCGGGTATAACCGCAGAGGGAAAAAACCGACATTCAAGACATAATATTAAACAAAGAAGAGAGAAGCGACGGAAATAAAATTCCTCAATCGAATCTCCCTCCCCAGCCACGCATTGAAATTGAGTCTTCTTTGAGTTTCAAAAATTCCATTTTATCGTATTTTTTCAGTCTCTTATCCGCAACCTTTTGTACATATCAAATGGTCGTTTATCTATCAGCTTAAGTAAGCTTATTAAAATACGCTTTGAATGTAAACCTTGTTTGAGATATACCAATAATTAAATAACTGACTCGTTGACTTTGGGGATGATACACTTTTTAATTTTACGACTTTTATTAGCTCTTGGATCTCTTGATTTTTTCGATCATATATTATTCGCATTATTTATTGAGCCAAAAATTTGGACATTGAGGCATTATTTGGTCATGGCAAGAGTTTAAAAGTTTGTGGTTGAAATCGGTCCACCAGGGGCGCACATTTCAATTTTGAAATATTAAACTTAAAGACTTGAAATTTGGTATACAGTTGTGTCGAAACCACATTGTGATTTTATTACATTTTAATTGGTATATCTTATGTGCAAGCTCGACTACTACTATTTAAATTCCGCCATACATTTTAATTAAATATTAACGCCACCTGTTGACACAACCGATTATCTTAAATATTACTCACAGACTGGCTCAGACTGAAAGACGCATTGTCATCGATGATTTTGTTATTAGATTGATAGTGAATTTGTACCTATCTTGTTTATTTTTTTTAAATAATTTTTAATATGATTAGATTTCAAGGAAAATTGTTTAAATTGTCATCAATAAACATTAATTTTGTGTCATTTTTAATGTCACCGTATCTAATGATTTTTGTCGTTAACTTTTAAGTAATTTATAATTCAATTATTTTGAAAACTTTGTAATTTGACGTATGGACAATTTTAATTGTTACGCTTGCCTGGGAGCTAATGTAGTTGAGTGAGCCATTATGACCCATGTGTTAGGGTCGGCCGAAATCTTAGTTAAACACACATCCGGCAGCCTCCAAGCAGAAGTGCAAACCCGGGTAGGACTCCGTGCCTGTGGACCAGTTCCCCTGGAACCCGGGCGGTTTGCTCACCGCGCGGTCTCAGTCAATCGACTGTGCATTCCGACAGATTTGGAAACGGTTTTGTTTCCTATAGAGCGGCGATGGTTATTAACCTTACGGCAACTGCTATTAAAAGGACCAATCGGCTACCCGATTCCGGGCGAAGACCCGGACAAAGGATGCCGTGGTCCGCGATAGATTTCGGTAAACACCGAATCACCGCTATTTAAGGGAGAGGATCGCGCATGCCACCTCGTACCCGTAACCAGTCGGAAGGCCGGAGAAATCTGGCTGTAACTGGAAGTAAGGGCGCGAGTGTCGGCCCGCTGGGTGCAAACCCGGTTTCTCGCGGTAAGGAGTTGGCTTCTTACGGGGGAGTTGCGTAACTAGTGAGTGGACTGTTTCGTCTTAAGTCTTCTACGCTCACCTCCCGGGAGACAGAACGATCAAATATTGTTAAAACTTCCTGAAGTGTCGGGTTCGCCTTTTGTAGTTGGCAGCTCAGTTGCTACGCTTGCCTTAGTACGGGCTTAGGCATAGTTGGGCGGAGTTGATTTGAAGAAATAGTCTACGGTGATGCTCTCTATTTTGCTACTATATACATTAGAGCATCTAATAGTGCTAATGCGAAAATGTACTCCCATTAATAATATTTTGCGTTCTTTAAATAAAACACAAAAAAAATATATATATATATTTATTTTCATATATATATATATCCTTCTTAAATCCTTAAAGTCACCAAGAATTTCTTAAGGTCTTTATTTTTTATGTATTTTAATACGTCAAAGGCGTTGGTTTATTGAAAATTCAAGTCGTCGTGGCTAGACTCCCCGGGGATCTGAATGTATGCGATTTCTTCCAGCTCATATTGCATTGGGAATTGAACGCGGAAGAATTGAACATTTTCGCTTTGTCTGACACATGCACTCGGCGGGAAATTCCGCTTCCTGCTTTTCCTGGTGCTAAAAGCAACTGAGAAACTTACTTCGTTTGCTTTGATCGCGGATTCTCTCCCCCTCTCTTTCTTTCTCTGTCTTTCTCTCTTTCTTTGCCGTTACATTCAGGAACTCCTCGGTATTTCGATTACTACAACGGAAAAATGTTAAACTTCTAAATCATATTGGGTGTGGTGAGTCTATGCAGGGACGATCCAGGCATTTATATGCGTGGAAGGGGGGGATTCACCCAGTAATATATTGGGGTTAGGTTAGGTTAGGCTTTTCCTCCTCTCTCTATCTCTCTCTCTCTTATCTCTCTGTGTCTTTCTCTTCGATCTTTCTTTACCCGTTACATTCAGAAGCTCCTCGATAGTTTGACCATTGAAAAGAAAAATCTAAACTTCTTAATAATAGTGGGGGGGGGGGAGGGAATATATGCAGGGATGATCCAGGTTGTTATTTGGAGAGAAGAAGGCGTTTCACGTAGTTTAGTCTCGGGGTTAGGTTAGGTTAGGGTCTTCCTTCTCCCTCTCTCTCTCTGTATTTCTCTTTCTAACTTTTTTTGCCCATTTAATTCAGGAACTTCTTGGTATTTTAATTATTTAAAAGACAGTAATTAACTTCGAAATAATAATGGGGAGGGAATATATTCAGGGATGATGCAGGTTTTTAATTGGGGAGAAGGAGGGGATTCACACAGTACATTATTGGGTTTAGGTTAAGTTAGGCTCTTTCTTCTCTCTCTCTCTCTCACTCTCTCTCTCTTTCTTTCTCTCTCTGTATCTCTGTGTCTTTCTATTCCTCCTTTTCTTTGCTCGTTATATTCAGGAAATCCTCGATATTTTATTACTCAAAAGGAAAACTCTTAAACTTCTAAATAATAATGAAGGAGGAAATACATGCAGGGACGATCCAGGCTTTTATTTTGGGAAGGGGGAGATTTCACTCAGAACTCTTATTGGGGATTGGGGCGGCGGAATACTCTCTCTCATTGCGCTACATGCCTCTTTTTTGGTGTTAAAGAACTATATTATACTACTACAGGCTTTTTAAAAGGCCACCCTAGGAGCATCTAAGTTAATCTGTAAATCCCCGTATTTTGGTTCTCAAGGTCTTTTCAAAATTTAGGAAAAATATCAAGAATTCAGAAATGGCAGATAGATTCTCCTTACAGTGGCGTAGACAGCGTTTGTTAATTACAAGACAAAACTATGTATAAGTAACCTCGCTCCTTTTTTAACTAGAGTTATTGCGAAATAAGGCATCTAAAATTATGTATAATTGTTTTATAGTCAATTTAAGAATAAGAATAACATCATTTTTTTTAAAAAACCACTCAATGCAGCAAATTAATAAAAAAAATATTTTAATTGTCAACATATAAAATACTCCAAATAAAACATGTCTTTAAATCTAAACTATATAACATTAAAGTCATTTCCTCGAGGAATTCCTCGGGGTGCTTTAGAGTCAACGAGTCGGGCGTGGTTTACGAGGTACAGGTCTAGAAGACGTCTATGAAAACGATTATTCGACGATTCCACAGGCAGAAAGTGGCCTGGTGAACGGCAGCGAAGACCCGTCATCAGAGCAGTGGGGAGGCGTCAACTACAACAGGCGAACCCGTCCGGGGGGACGGGTTCGCCCGTAACAATGGTGTTCGTTCTTTCAACCACGGGATGAACATAGAATCTAGAACATCTAGCTCCGCCAACTGGCCGGCGAGAATTTAAAACGTCCTCCCAACAGGTTACGGATTCGAGGTCGCTTGCGCGGCTCTCTACCTAATGTAAACGGTAATTCAGTTAGAATTATGGTGGACCATAGCATCCTTTGCCCGACTCATCACGAGGGATCTGGTAGCCGACCAGTCGGATCAAGAGCGGCTGTCGGTAGGTCAACAATCATCCCTACCCCATAGGAAACAGTTTAATGATTTTAGACTACCACGATTGGCTGACGCCGCACGGTGCGCAAACCGCCTAGATGCTCCCGAAGGGAATTTACCTAAGGAAAACTGATCCCACCATACCAATGGTATACGAAACAGAGATCTTACCGGGGTCAAACTTCTTCGAGCAGGCTACAGGATAGGAGTTAAACCGTGAGTTGATTAGGCCAGGGTAACGATCAGGTCTTCATAGTCCAACTGCTCGAGGACCGTTAGCTCTCCGCCGTCAGAGCAGTGTGTAGAAGCGGTCTGTCAAGAAGAATGTTGCCGGATAGTAGGTCGAGTGCGGCCTCGACAGACTCAGCCGGAAGGAATTCTGGTCCAAGAAAGTTCATCCGCTATAAATCGAGGCAGTCGAATCTAATCATCTGCAAACAACCAAGAGAACTCTGCCTTTAGCCTAGTCCTAATCCACCGGAACCCCTGGGGTAGGTATCAAGGTAGAACCAGTGTCCAGGACGGACGTTAAAAGGCTATCTCATCAGAGAGAACTGTATGATATAAACGAATTCTAATTAGGCGACTGACAATTTCCATTTCATTTCTAACCGACTTCAAAAAAAGAGGAGGTTATCAATTCGGTGTATTTTTTTTAAAATATTTGTTACCTCAGAACTCCGTCATTTATGAACCGACTTGACAATTCTTTTTTTATTTGAAAGGATATACTTCCAGATTGGTCCCATACGTATTAAAATCCTATTCTGATAATGGGATCTATGAGTAATTAAGGGGACTCAAATATTATCATATGAATTTTAAAATTTACATATTGGTTCAGTTCCGATGACAATGCATTTTTTATGGCAAGCATGACCAGATTCTACATCCGGGTTTGGCTCCCGACGAGGGCACTCCTCAACAGTCAACAGCACAGACATGAGATTGTGTATATGTATTCAATTACGACAGCCTGTTCTAAGTTTCACTATGACAGGACTGCAGCACCCAGGGTTGGCTTCCAACGAGGGAACTCCTCAACGGTCAACAGCACAGACACGAAATTTTGTATATTCATTCAATTATGATAGACCGTCCATGGCATAAGTTTCACCATGACATGGCTGCTGCCCTTGGTAAAACCCCGGAGAGCCACGAATCAGACGGATTTAAAGCCTATGGGAAATAGACAATTTAAAAAAAATAAATATTTATTTCCTTCACGTCTATACCACATTCAATTCCCATCTAACAGACCGTGCTCTTTTTTTCGAGTATAATAACTAGAAGCGGACAATTATATTATGGCAACTTTGACGCTAGCGGAAGCAACAACGCTGAGTGCCATCTTTAGCAGGAAACAAGACGGGTGCCTGTAAAATCCCACTCACTAAAACCCCTTTCCCTACTTCCGGGATGCTCATTTCCTCAAACACTAATGAAAATAACACCGCTTCTCTATTTTTAGCTCCACTATCGTACCTCTGCTGCACGAACCAGAAAAACAAGACACGTGAATGCTTTTGCAACGTTTTCGAACGCACCGCCTGGCAAACGTCAAACAAGATTGGCGGAATGTCGTCGATGTATATATCAGCTGCGATTGTGTCTTGCGATTTGCGAATGAAGGGGAATTGCATCGTCACAACGTGATTTATATCGTTGATTAAATATGGTATTAGACTGCGCAACCCAATATAATCAATTGGTAGCCCTTTGGAAACGACGAAATGCAGTTGGCGCTGATAACACTAGCGGCCAAATTAATAGCAATTTATTTGGCTATCTATAATATCATTGATAATAAATAAGCAAGAGAGCAAGGTATTCGTTATTGGTAGTGAACAACTCCAATAATTGAAATCTGTTTGATGGTTAGCCGCCTGTTCTCAACATACATATTTAAAAATTACACCAGAACTTTTTCCAAAATCCACTTCCACTTCTAACCTGTTTTCTGATATTTTTACTATGTGCTTCTATTTCATTTTATATTATGCATATTTATATTATATTATATGTTTTCGATATTTTTATATTTACAATGTCCGTGAATAGAAGTCAACTAGTGAACTTGACAAATAGCCCGCAAGCGAATACTCTCAATATCTCATGTCTAAAGGAAACTGATGAATTAGAAATACTTCAAATAATAAACCAACTGAAATGTAGTCAATCGGCAGGCCCGGGTGGTATTTTCTCTTATATATTAAAGAAATGTAAAATCATACATATTTTCTCTCTTGGTCCATATAAAAATCTGACACAAAAATATCTGAGGAATATTTCGTAAACGTTTGAAAACAAGTATCATAATACCTATTTTTAAAGGTGATTCGTTGGTTACGGATAACTATAAACCAGTTCACTTCTGAGCACGGTGAGTAAAAATCTAGAACACGGTTATAATGCATTTGAATCACTTTTTGGACAACTACAATATTTTAGCACTTACCCAGTTCAGCTTTCGGATAAAACTAGGCATAGCTGATGCGTTAATGGAACTCACTGAACATGTCTAGATAAAGGAGAGAAATGTACGGATGTCTTCTTCCACCTAGCGAAAGCTTTCGACACCATCTCGCACCCCTTGCTTATGACTAAACTGAAATGATCGGACTCGGAAAAAAATCACTAAAGTGGTTTTAGACTCCGCGAAGAATATAGTTATACACAGAATTTAAAGTATGGTGTCCCACAGGGTAGCGTATTGGGTCCAATTCTATTTTTGGTGTATTTGAATGAATTCTGCAAACTCTCGTCGATAGGAAGGGTTATCAATTTTGCTGACGACACCGTTTTATTAATCGGGACTTCGACTTGAACGGATTTGTATACCGATACTGAATTAGTACTGAGAAACGCGAGAAGTTGGCTGGATAGGAAGCTGGCAAAAGTACAGAAAAGCGACTTGTATCTTAGCATTAAATTTTATAATCTACTCCCTACAAAATTTAAACAGCTGGAGGACATAAAATTAAAAAAAAACATCAAGGAGATGCTGATGGGCCACCCTTTCTATAATCTGGCCGAATTTGAGGGCCATGATTTTTCAAATATTGTGCCCATTTAAATTACTTAAAAAAGTAGAGCCTTATTGTCTGATTATTTTATATGGTCTTATAAATGTACTTTTAGTTTAAAATGCATAACGTAGATTTAATTTGATTATTTAACATTTTACTGACAATTTGAATATTACGATGAATAATTTGACTACGTATCTTTTCAAATTACTTCAAATTACTTTTCAAATTACTTCAAACTACTTCAAATATTAGGCTTCTATTTTGATTATTTATATTTATAGTTTGACAATCTAGTAGTTAATTCTTGTCTACCTATGTATGTTCAGTAAAGAGTAGTAACGAGACTTACTACCTAGCACAATTATTTTGACACGTCCAAGAGCGGTCTTTAGCCGTCAATTGGACACGACGAAAATGTAATGTACTGTAAAATTGACCTTAAATAATAATAAAATGAAATGTATCACCTTTAGCAAGCCAATCACTGACTAGACAACTTCAAGCATAAACTTACATTAATGTATTAAAATACAAAATTGCCAGTACTTGAATGTAGGTAGGATATCCTCCATGGGCTTGATGTTAGACAACACTGCGCTGGGAAATAACGAATGTTGCAGCAAGACTGAGAAAACTTATCTATTATTTCAGGAGTTTGCGAAACATCTTAGATTTAAATATGCTAAGAAGTATCTTCTATGCTATCTGCGAGTCAGTTATTCGATATGACATCGTAATTTGGGGTTGTGCGCCAAAATACTTCTGGCCACCCTTTATAAACCGCAAAAGGCGATACTGAGGGTGACCAATAAAAAACCGCAAACATATTCTTCCGATGTCCTATTCCGTGAGTATATGAAATTGAGCTTAAAAAAAATATGTGTGATGAAACAGCAATGAAGCCAGCAAACTCTTGTGATAAGAAGATCAAACCAGACTAATTTAACAATACCTCTCAGGAGATCCACTTTTAGCCAATCCAGCTTCTCTTATCTAGCCCCCAAATTTTACAACAACCTACCTCTGAACATTAAAGAGATTAGAATCTCATATAAATAAAAAAATAGATTACCTTTTACGTTTGTAAAGCTGCGGATGTTGAATGTCTTATTAATAATTGTATATTTAAAATAAAAACTTAGGTATAATAAGTATACCTACGTTTGATTAATGTTTTTTTTCAATGCATTTTTGTAAACATTTTGATTATTATTGTTTTTTTTTATTTTGTTATATTTTATGGTGACATTTTGTAACGAATTTTATATAGGTGTTTAAGGTATTTAAGTTATTTATATTAAATAGTTAATATAGATGTGTCAAGTTGAATATGATTAAATTAATTTGTCAAACTTAGAACAGGCGGCAGCTTAGTTAGGTTTGACTGCTGTAAATTGCAACTATTAAAAAAAATATTTAATAAAAATAATTTGAAATTCGAAACGGTTTTTATAAATAACCGATTGTATATACACCTCTAAGAATTTAACCAGCGGTAACAATAATAATATCAAATATTGGTGCCATTTATCCCATTTATTAATACAGGCTGATTCCAAAAGAAATAATAACATTGTAATCAATGATAACATCTATTGGTCTGTCTGAAAATTGTCGCGCGTAATTATTACGTATTATTACGTATTATGTTTACATCTTTATATAAATAATATTAAAATATTAAGAGCTATGATTTAAAAATTCGTTTTAGAGTATATTAAAATTTTATAAAGTATAGTCGTGTTTACAGCGCCATCTAGAGTGAACTGCCATACTACTCGTATTATACCACTGAAGTCGCCTTATTGAACATAATAATAGTAGATTAATCATTCTTTTAACTATGAGTGCTATCTACACGTTGCGTTTCGTAGTAAAATCTGGTTGGCAGATCATAGTATGACGTTGATCAACCTAATACGCTATGTAATCAATGCGTATAGTCTCGCAAAGCGTTGCTAGGGCTGTTGATTTATTATCAACCAAAAACATAAGAACCTAAAATCAAGAGGGGAGAAATATTCCCTTCTGCCCACCCCCCTTTTCTTCCTTCGGCAGACATAGAATCTTGGTTGTTTTTTTTTTTCATTCAAATATTTATGTACATTTTTTGCGGTTTCTCCTCCAACTCCCTTACAACCCCACATCCCTACTACTGTCAGGTAATCCTCTGACATTTAACCAAAATGCTGACGTTTTAATAAATTAAAGCTAAGACAGCTGACGAGGGTCAAGAATCGTCGAAAATGAGTCTATTATTATAGGGGAAATTTCATTTAATATTTAATAACCTAATATCTCCGCCAGGCGAAGCGCGTTATATGGGTGGAAGGCAGTGTATCACATGAATGGGTTCGCTAATTACGGGCAGAAGTGCAGAGGTCTCGTAACGGTCAAATTATGCGCCTAGCAGCAAGTTAATTTATTGTTAAATGAAACTGTGCGGTTCGCTTAATTGCCAGGCTGACGTTGGTCAGTTTCCGAGCCATAATGCGCTATTATCTGTGCACACCTGCCTGCTATATCGATTACGTTAAATCATGCACTGCTGAACGGCTTCGGGGTGTTATAATCGCAGTCGAATTGAATGGCTCTGCGTTTATACATATTTTTGTAGTACAATTTGAAGAAGGATAAATCTAAAATATTTCAGTCAAATAAACCTATACTTATGTCAATGATATACAGGGTCTTCATAACCTAAAATTCCTTAAAAAATATATTTTAGGTCCAGAACACTGTTTTTTACAACACTTATTCAATGCAGATTTAATTCGAAATTTGGCCAAAATTTGGTTACAATCCTCTCGTGATTCCACTCTAGTGACTATCAGTATTTTTCTCCTTCCAGCTTCTTTTGTGGTTCGGATTAAGTTGTCGCACAAGAAAACTTTTTTTTATGCACTGTCCGCATACCTAGGTCTGAAGATCTGAAAAAACGATAAATAATAAGAATCACCCGTTGACATGATCCCATAAAGCAGCCAACGTTATCCACAACTCATACTTCATCGCGTTTCTTCTTTTATACTCAGAAATCGTATTAATTGTTGAATTTTATTTTTGAAAAATTATTACGTGATTGTTTCTAGCCAAAACTCAGTCGAAACTAGTTTTAACTAGTTAAAACTAGTTTTGACTGGAGGGCTTCGTATCACCTAATTTTGCATAGCATGGACTGTTTTTACCTGAAATGAGGTTTTTACCTGAAATGAGATAATATATAATTCATACCGATGTGTAGCTGTCCTCTTTCGTTATAACGCTGCGTTCCTCTCTCCTTGCACCATAATCATGACGAATACCATAGAAACGCCGATCGTACTCGAAGTACAAGTATATACTTAACTAATTAATTAGCACTGAAAATATGATCTGATGCTGATCCAGGGGTGCACAGCACTGTATCACCGCTTCTATGCTCTACTCTTATTGTTACCTTTGGGAATCGCACACACCGACTCCATCCTCGGAACACTTCACTGAGTCTTGTTCGTGTATCAATTTAAACGATCTGATGGCTATTTTCTGGTATCATCTCCGCCACAGCGATCTTTCGGAGCAATTTTGAGTACGGCATCAGGATCTCTTGAGACTTGTCCTCCTCCTGAGCGATAGACATCAAGGAGTCTGTGTATCTGTGTGAACTTGTTTGTGCGTATGCTCTATAAAAAATAACTGCTGTGTAATCTGCATAAGCTATGAACATAAAATGGTTAAAGAAATGGTTTTCTCTGCTCTAAGATTTAGGACAGTTATATATATTAATTTTAATAATTCCAAAACATTTGAAATAATGTCATGACAATAAACTCGATTAAATTCAATCTAAATCGTTTTCTTTGACACTAGGTTTAATACAGTATATAACTAAGTAAGCCTTCTTAATTTAAAGACAAGTTCGTGTATCCTTACATGCTTTTTAAATTATATTTCCATCTTAAGGATCCGCACCGTGAAAATCTGAAAAACATCACTTTGTAGCAGCACAATTGCTAGACTATTAATATTATAGTTGTACTAGGGCAAGGTGAAAAGTTCTCGAGCAGACACAGAAATGGCATGCCAACCAGCAAAAATCTATGTTCCCTGCCTGTCTGCACGTGTCAATAGTTCGTATGACAAGTTTCAACTTGTTCTCCGGATTAGTTTGTTTATAGGATTTTTTGCAGCAGACGTCTTGCGTGTTGTTCGTTTAAATAGATAAACTTGAATATCGTGCGGTAATCAAATTAATCGTTTTGGATGGATTAATCCCTAAGGAAATTCATTCGGAATCGAAAAAATACGGGGACTCCGCTCCTTTCATGTCAACCGTTGAAAAGTGGGCAGCTGAATTTAAACGTGATCGCACGTCCCTCAAAGATGAGCCACGTGAATGACGGCTAAAAACCGCCATCACACCGAAAACCATCGAAAAAGTGCATGATGTGGTGTTGAACGATAGGCGTGTGAAGGTGAGTGAGATAGCTGAGGCTGTGGAGGAATAAGGAATGCGAAAGCTCTGCGCAAGATGGGTGCCGGATTTGCTGAATACCAATCATAAGCAAATGCGCAAACGATTTTCGTAGCAATGTTTGGACCGATTCAATAGGGATCCGACTGATTGTCTACGGAGCTAATGAGAGCTAATGGGCCCTTGCTGAGTTGGCCACTAAGACCCATTTGTTCAGGGTTTGTCACACTCACGGGTCAACACCAATCCGGCGGCCTCCACTCTTCAACTCTTGCCATGACCAAATGATGCTAGAATGCCAAATTTCAACACATTCAATACAATCGGATGAAGAGTTTGGGTGCTATCGTGGAGGAATATACATATACAGACACAGATTGCATTCAGTCTGGAAATGGTCATATTTCGGGGGTGTCAATATCTATACATCCGTCTTTAAATCCATTTTTTTACGCGTTCACTATTCTTTTATCTGATTGTTGGTTAAGTAGGACAATTAAAAAAAAAAGTGATATTATATAGTAGTTTATTTATTACTTCATATGTTGGGTATTCTTCGTCTATCTGCACCATTCAAAAACCCTCCTAAGCAAATTATTTGGCGGTATTTCTGCCATCAGCAATTTCACGAAAGCGCTTAGCAGCCGCGGACTACGATCCGACTAAACCGCCCGAGCCTTACAAATTACATCCTTTCGCGGAATATCTCAAGCTAAATTTTCTCCTCGCCTGCAGTGTTTCTCGCCGATAGACGAAAAATAAAGCCGCTTCGGGGAGTCGCCCTTCGCCATAATTAAGAATTAAGCCGCGAATATTCGCCACATAAACAGCACCGCGAATAAAAGGAGTAAAATATTTCACCGATGCTAAAGAAAAGGCCTTTCAGTTATGGCGCATTAAGTATTCCGCGGAAACTGGAATATTTTAGGTGGCTTTTTATTACAATCTAACATGCAAGAGTGGGGCGCACACAGTGGCGAAAAATCCGAAACAATGGGAGAGAGAGCAACTTGGATGCAGTGCTCTGGGATAATTCTATGTAACTGCTTCATACAAAATATTAAGTCAATATCAATTTAAATACAATTCATTTTTCTGAAATCTTTACAGATTGTTAAAACTTACTCTATTTATATATGAAAATAATTCAAAGTTACAAAGTACACTGATACCTAATAAAAAGTCAAGGGATAAACAACAAATAAATCATAATATTATTGCAAAATTATAGCATTCAGATTTACGGATTTCAAGTTTCCTACTCACGCCAGGCTGCATCGCACGAAAATAAATTTCTGATACCAAAAATGATCTATAAATTAGTCGTAAAAGGTATTCAATTAATAATCAGTTTGTAATATGGTAATCATAATTAATCTTAGGAAAAAAACAATTTAACTAAAAGGTACTAGAATGGTCAATGGAATAATAATAATAATAAATGATATTCAATAAGTGATTATATCTATAAAAAAACTAATAAACGCTCCTTTACTTCCACGTAATAATATGTGACAGAATGCTATTGAGATATCGCTGTCTGAAAGCGACAGCAGAATATCTTTAAAAAAGCACTTTTGAGATAAATGCAATTTTAGTTTTGCTTAAGTTTCCGATTTTTTTTCATTTTTTATTCATTGATAACATACATAATTATAATTAATTAATTACTAAGTATTGATTACAACTAATAGTAAAGTATATAGGCGGAGTGCTTTACTAATCAGTGAAAAAAGGTACAGGCCCATGTGGATTATACTGCCTCAATAGGCCTAGGCCCGTGTCGAGGCAGTAGTATAGTAATGTTTGTCCAATAGCAGCCGTGTCTTTAAAAAAATATAATATTAATATATGAGTAATATTATTAATAGATATTTTTAACTTAATGATATTTATAACATAAATATATTGGTATTATAGATGTGACATTAATAATGAGCATTATACTAACGTATTACTGCATAGGTATATAGTTAAAATATATCTAATAAATTAATAAATTCAGTTAAAGCAAATACCAAAATTAACAGCAGCAATAATAATAGTAATTATAATTATAATAAATACGAAGTAAGACATGTTAATAAGTTAATCATGATAAAATAAAAAAATAAAATAGGATAATATTTATAACAATAATTATTATTTATTTACCAATCTATTTTAAGCCTCTTGAATTTAGTTTCCTTTCTTTTGCATTTTTTTACTTCTATTTTACACTTTTATTTTAAATTGAAATAATGTATTTTTAATATACCAAATGATCATTTCTTGACTACATTATTTTGAAAAATGTACATTATTTTGAACCTTAGATTTCTTGGGTAATTTTATGAAAAATCTGAATAAATCAGGAAATAACCCACTGTTGCATTAAACTTTGGCTTAATAATCATCTCAGTGAGGTCGATTGTGTGGTGATTAATTTATTTAAACAGTGGGTTATCTTTCAAATTGCAAAAACAACTCATTTCTGCCTTTCACCTTTCGCATTTTTTTAAAAGCAATACTGAGTTGTGTATATATTTTGAATAATAAAATTTGCTATGATTATATTATGATTTTTTTTCCTATATATATATATATACAGAGTCAGCCTATAAAAGGCATGTCGATTTGTTGCAACATCCTGTTTATATAATCAAACATCACACAAAAAAATACATTAATTTTAATCAGTACCTGGCCAAAATATTAGGCCAAGGGCAAAAATTTTCCTTTTCCAAGAATACACATATCTATCACCCTGAATCCTTAATATTTGGGGGTGGGTATTTTTCAAAGTAGTACTAGCAACATTATTGCATTATTTTAATACTAGCAACATTACTGTATCTGTCATTTGTTGTCAGCAGAGCATCCAGTGAAGTGGTGTGCATTTTCTAACCTAAAGGCGTTACTGTGCACATTTGAGTTTTAACCAAAATAAAAGTTAAGTTTATCTGTCAAATTTAGTTTTTATTTATTTACATAGGTATTTTCGCATAGGTATGATTGAAGTTTACTTAATTATTATAAGAATTTTAATTTTTAGATGGGGAAGAATGCCTGCTCAATTGACAGAAAACCTGTTGGTAGCCAGAAAACCTGCCCGAAAGCCAAGGCTCACCCCGGCTATGATGAAAAAACGATTGGAATGGGCAATGAAATACAAAAACTGGACAGTGGAAGACTGAAAAAAGGTAAAAATGAACCCTAAATAAACTATTCATAGATAAGTTACAATAAAAATATAAATACTAATAGAAAAATACATAAAAAGATTTCTTTTTAGGTGCGTTTCTCAGATGAATCAGTCTTCCAAATTTTGTCAGAGAAAACGTCGTTCGTCCGTCGGCGTCCAAACGAAAAATATAAACCGGAGTGCATCGTACCCACCATTAAACACCCTCCGTCAGTCATGGTGTGGTCGGTGATATCCGGCAAAGGTACTGGTAATTACAAAAATTACATACAAATGTACATCAGCATGTATGTTACCATTTCTTCGTATTCACGTATTCTTCGTATTTACCTCATCCCACTTTGTACTTTAGCCTCCACCAATGATGAACATAAGAAATCGTACACATGTGGCAAAGACATGCTTAGTATCTCTATCGTAATATAGTATTTACTTCTTGGTGGGCTTGTTTGCCTATATTTAAAGTATCGTGTGAATGGTCTTGTGCAAAATGATGCTCAGTGTTTCTACGGAAATACGTAATAATAATTCGCACGTTATTTTATATTTTTTTGCTATATTTCCTTCCAAGAAGTTGATAACACAAAGACTCTTCTTCCAGTAGGAATTTCACATGAATTGGAAAATATTTTAAGCGATATTTTAATTTACCTTTATTTGGGTAAAAAATCACAAATTCTTCATCGATGATCGACCATAAATTGATAGACAATAAAAGATTTAGTAAATTCCTAAATTTGGCCCACGGTGCGATGCTGCACGACCCGAACAATTTCGATATTGAATGTAAATACACCCATATATCGACAGCGGGGTTTTATCTGTTTAGGGCATTTGGGGTGTCATTCTGTCGTAAATTCGTTATCGTCTTTAAAATGCCGGTGACGGAAAGACGTCGTATAGATGAAAGGTAGCTGAACTGAGAAATGCTTAGACTAAAATATACGCCAGTAGACGAAAATGAGATGATTGAGAGCTTCAACCTGGAAATAACGAGTTATGTTTTATTCGTGTATTTTTCATTATCAGGTTTTCGTAATGAAATAGTTTGAAAGCGAAAACTTGAGCACATCGAAGACATGTGTGAGCAAAAAATAGTACAGCAAAACATAAAACTAACATTCATTCCAATATCAAACATTGAAAATATTTGAAATAGCTTTAATGTATTTCGTGCCACAAAAAGAATCATTTGTATGTAACGATCGATCTGTAGATAGTTCCTAATCGCGTTCAGTCAATAACTATAATTTAACGTGCCTTTTTCAGGGGGGTTAACATAAAATCCAAACCTCCATACGCTCAGACCGTCAAGAGGTCAACTATTACAAGCATGCTACCTGGGATACGTAGTTTCATATGATACATTTGTAGGGGGCTATATAGTGGAGTGTAGTCTTCTACAATGGGCGAATTCGTAAACCCAGGAAGACATAACGATATGTAATCGTTCGTTCAACCTGGACTGAGCGTAGAGACTTGAGGGACCAAACAATCCACCAACTAGCTCCACCGATTTCTCCGTCAGAGACAACGACTTACGCGAGGCACTGAGAAACACCCAGCGGGCCGCCTCGCCCCTGACTACCAGTTATGGCCGGATTTCTCTAGCCTCCCGACTGATAACGTGTTCGAGGTCGCTTGCGCGGTCTTCTGCCTAATATTGTAAGCAACGAATTAGTTGCAATCGTTGCCTGTCTGTAGCCGATCGGTCGCTTCAAAGCCGCTCTATAGGAAATAACATCGTTTCCAGCCTCCCCCGGATATCAGTCGGTACGCACAGTCGATTGACTGACGCCACAGAATGCGCAAACCGTCCCATGCGCCCGAATACGACTCACAGTGTAAACTAACCAACAGGGCACAGAGTCCTACTCGGGCTCGCACATCTGCGTAGAGGCTATACCGGATGTGTGTTAACCCATGAGTTAGGCCGACCCATAAAAGAAACGGGTCATACATAATGGCTCAACTTCTTTGGGCCCGTTAGTACCAGGGAATCTATACACATCACTATCTATTTTTATTTTTGTTTATTTATTTAGTTTAAAAAAGATATTGAGTAATTATTTTTACAGAATGATTGCGTCACTCCTAACAAAGGCAGTGCCTGTTCCAATGGAAACGCCAATTTCATATAATAATATTTTAAATTTTAATGTTTAATTATATAAAGATGTTTAAAAATTGTTTAAAAACAAACAATAAGTTTTAAAAAGATAATCAAGATAATCGTTAAAATCAGATATTCATTAAATAATAAAAGTAGTGAAAAATAATTATAAAATAAATTTAAGTACAGAATATTGTTATAAAAATAATAAGCTGAATTTACTCTTCTTTACATATGGGCAATTTATATTGTTAGAGATGTGAGGGTGTGTAAATTGTTTTGTAAAATGTGTAATTGTAAACTATTATTATTATAACACGCATACCTACAACGTAAGCTCCCGAAACCTAAGTATTAGGTCATGCTTCTCATTTAGTTCACCCACCAATAGTGACGATATTATATAATATTACTAGCGACCCGCCCCGGCTTCGCACGGGTGCAATGCTGATACTAAATACAGTACAGAAAAACTGTGAACGTTGTATATAAAAACATAGCGGCCCGCTCTGGCTTCGCACGGGTATAAAATATATAGTAGCCTATGTGATTAAAATCGATCCAGTAGTTTTGATTTATTCATTACTGCCCGTGGCCCGCACGCGTTAAATTTGGAGTAAAACAATCCCCCTTTCCCTATACCATGAAGATTTCCTGCTATCTTTGGAATATCTAAATTCATACACTACATTTTTACTTATTTACTTTTTACATTTTTAACTATTTATTTTATTTTTACAACATATTACAGAATGTCTTTATAAACAACGTTCACAGCTTTCTTGTCATTAGACAATACAAACATGTTTTCTCTGGAGGTCACTCTTGAAAGAGCGACATACAGTTGTCCATGTGAAAAACAGTCAACGCTCAAATCTAAGCCTGCAACGTTGAAGGTTTGACCCTGCGATTTATTAATGGTCATTGCAAAATATGTCTTTACCGGAAACTGTAAACGTTTAAATTGGAAGGGTAAATCCGATGGTATCAGAGGGATTCGGGGAATCAATACATCTTCTCCGGTACCACATCCTGTGAGTATTGTGCACTCTATTATGAAAGTTTTCAATGATTTTACCAGCAAACGCGTGCCATTGCAAAGTTTAGGTGGATTCAGGTTTCTTAATAAAATAACAGGACAACCTACTTTCAACACCATTTTGTGAGGAGGGAGTCCAGACGGGTTCAAAGAGTTTAGAAATTCTGTAGGAAAATGAACAGCGTCTTCCAAATCGAGAACAGTATCGACCGAGTAGTATATTTTCGTCGGCGCATCAATCTTTGAAAGAATCAAGTTATTTACTTTATCTACTTGTTCGTTAGTTGGTGACAGAATCGCTCTTTCTTTAAACCAAGATATTGTCTTATAACTTATGTTATCAATGTCAGGATAGACATTGTTGACTAACTCTTGGATGTTGTCTATCAAAACGCAAAGGTTTTCTAGGTCAATCCTTCCCTCACTTTGTGTTAACTCTCCATTGCCAACTTTTAGCAGCATCTCTGGAAATAGCCTGTTCTCACGTGAAGATGACGAAACCCTCATATTAGTTTTAAGCTTTAATTTATTGACATGTGGCCAAAGGTTGGATCTTTTTAGGCAAGCATTTATTTCGTCAGCACGTGTTCCTCGAGTCACAACTGGTAGGATTTGACGGAAATCTCCTGAGAACAGAATTGTACATCCACCCATAGGTGAATTTTTGTTGCGCAAATCGCGCATTGTCCTATCCAGTTCTTCCACAGACGTCTTGTTTGACATGGTAGCTTCGTCCCAGACTATTAATGAGCAGTCACGCATCAATTTTCCTGTATTGCTCTGTTTAGAAACACTACAGACGCTGTTATTATCATCGGTGGCGATTTTCAGCGGGAGCTTGAATGTGGAGTGTGCGGTTCGGCCTCCTTCCAAAAGCGTAGCGGCAATGCCGGATGACGCAACAGCTAACGCAATTTTTCCGATAGATCTCACTTTTTTTAAAAGCAGATTGATTAAAAATGTTTTTCCTGTACCTCCTGGGGCATCAAGGAAAAACAATTTCCCTTCATTGTTATCAATTGTTGATAGTAATGCAGTGAATACTTTTTTCTGATCGATGTTTAATCGTGGCTCATCTTGAGCTATATTTTGTAAAAGTCTCGTTTGATCGTATGATGTTTCTCTTGTGTATTCGGCACTGTTAGTTAAATCTGAGTTAGTAGTATTAGCTGGCATCGGCAGCCCAAAATCCTTGATCGATTGACCCGAAAGTAATTGCACTACTTTGTTCAATTCCAATAATGCTTCGTCAAATATGTTTCGATCATATTGTACATCATCTGAGTTTAACTCTCGCCGTCGCCGAATCAGAATATCACTGGCCTTATTTTCTTGAAATTTATTCCATAGATTAACAGAATCAGTTACTTGACAAAACACTACTATGACGGCAAATAAATATCTTAATGATGTAGCTGAACTACAAACAGCTGCTTCTGATAATGTGTTTTCCCAGTGAGAATCGTCTTCCAAGAGCCCCATAGCTTTGCATGCTGCTTGATAAGTATTGTAAACAACACCTTGTACAGTTCTTAGGTGTGCAAAGGATGTCGGGCCTTTTACAATATGCAATAACATTCTCAGATAAAAGCATTCGCTGTTGTTGGGATGAACCACGTAGACTCTGCCAAGAGCATCCGTTTTTTTTACTCCGGGGAAACCATCAACCGCAGTACCTTGTTTTCGCCGTTGAAAAGTTTTAGAACTCTGGTTCCATGTATAGTAACCTGGAACTCTGTCATACGTCAGTGTTTTCGCGAAATCATCTTCAGCACATAACTTGAAGAATGCTGTCAATGTTGTATCCCGCGGGTTATTAACAACTTCTTGTATATTGTTCTCTGTGAAATATACTCTTTGTCCATTTTCTAAATGAACTGCAAGGTGGACAATTGTGGGAGCCCGGTCGTGCACTTCGAATGATAAAATCCTCCATACAGCTTCAGAGCTGCAGATGTAACGTCCAGACTGATATTTTTCCACTTCATTTGGTGATTGTATGCTGAAAGTGGCTTGATCACTGCCTTTATTAATGTACTTAGTAACATATTGAATTGACTTTATTGAGTTGCACAACTCTACGTTGATGTGGGCATCAAAAATTTTCAAAAGGAGCGGATTATAGGGAACGATCCATCGGTTATCAATATCATGGTTTCGGACGGTAGTATTTTGCCCACCCTGTTCTGGCGATCGTCGACGATATTTGGGATATCCGTCATCGCTAGTACTTGTTTGAGTTTGGAACGACTTCGGAATTTTTTTGCTGCATTTAGAATCTCGCATACATGGAGAATTCGGGTTTAAAGTCCCGCAAGGGCCGTGTACCATATGTTTCTTTACGATTTCGTACAGGATAGGATCTTCATCTTTATCCGGTAATTCAGCTGAAATAACCCTGTCAATTTGGTTTGGTCTAATTTTGTTCACTAACCACACCAACAGGTGTACATGTGGCAAGCCACGTTTCTGCCATTCTATTGTGTACATATGACAGCGCGGCGGACCGAATATATGAGACTTGTTAATGAGGTGCAGGAGTTTCTGTACTTTTAAATGGAAGACTCTGTTAACTATATCGTATCTGTCTTGTGGAGTTAAATTGGTGTTAATATTTTCTTTGATTTCCGGCCAATTTGGGTTACATGTTGCAGTTATAAATAAATCAGGTTTGCCGTAATTTCTTACGTAAGTCATGGCGTCTTGCGATTTTTCGTGTAAATATCGAGGTCCACCTGTGAATGATGAAGGTAGTATAACCAACTGCCCAATGCCGTTGCGGTGTTCATTCGCCTGTAAAGCATCCTGAAGATGAACGTAATTTTCAGCTCTCAATTTAGTTTGATTATTACGGATGTAGGCCAATCTCTCAGATTCAATTTTCGCATATTGATCTACCAAGTATTGGTTTGTTAACATTCCATATCTAAGCAAAGTATTGAAATTGTTACGTCTTGTCATTATACGGTAGCAATAGTAGTTCATACATGACACTGTTTTACGCAGAGGTGTACCACCGATTGGGTCAACTTGAGAAATATTAATGGCATAACCATTTTCTCCACGACATAGCATCAAAGGATATTGTAAGCTGTCATAAGATATGTGTAACTCTGAATTTTTTTGCAAATTATCATCACGACTATGCAATACAATATCTCTTTTGTCAAATTGCTGTCCAGCTATCACCACTGCTACTTCACTCGTGGAAGGCGCATTGTATCGTCCTCTGTGTTCTCCAACAGGAACTTTATTTGCATGGATTACGACATTAAAGTCAGGAGTATCTGCTGGAACACTCTCAATCGCAGTTTTGAAAGACTGTATGTAGCAATTATGAGAATGTAACATATCTTGGAGAGATCTAATCAAATCTCTATCAATTGGCTGTGCAACACTTGTACACCGCGTAGATGCTTGTGTATCTGGATCTGCAATAAAATATATTTGCAGAAATTTGTGATCATCGGGTCGAAGTGGTAGCAAGCTCCCAGCTAAGTGGTACACTTGCCCTTGAATTTTAAATGTAGGCATGAACCCACGCTCAACGACTTGCTTACTCTTAACCCCTCGCGTACCAGACGGCCCGAAACGTCCAGAATTGATATTTACCGTCGAACCCCAGACGGCCCGAAATGGGGACAGAGAACGAACTTCTGCATGTCATATCTTAAAAAAATAATATTTCTGCATAACTTTACTATTATACTATATAATATTATATAAGATATTAAAAGAGGTCATTTGAAATGCGTTATTATAACGGCGTATATTGCGCATGAATTGCTTGGATTTCTGATGATCACCCGTAAGAAGAGAGTGAAGTGGTTCAGGTGGAGGGAGAACTTCTTCTAATTTGACTTTTCCTTGTAAGCAACACATGCCTTTCGATTCGTCCTTGAATTTCAATGCCAAGCAATGTTCACACACTACTGACATAGTACCTATTGATACTATACGATCGTCCTTGTAAGAAATCGAAGGATCGTAATTCATGGCAGAATTTTCTTTATTCACCCATGAATTAGTAACTCGTGCTGATGATTCTCTGGCTCTCTGTATTCGATGTCTTTCCCTATCTCGGCTGCGGTGAACCTCACGCTCTACTGAAGATTCTCTCTCTCTCTCTCTCAGCTCTATATCTATCCCGAAGCTGACTGAGGCGAGCCTCACGCTCTACTGACGATTCTCTGTCCCTCTGAACCGTATGCCTATCTCGATCCCGGCTGCGGCGAATCTCACGCTCTACTGAAGATTCTCTCTCTCTCTCAGCTCTATATCTATCCTGAGCCTGACTGAGGCGAGCCTCACGTTCCGTTGACGATTCTTCATCTCTTGCTGAACGTACTCTTCTGGCATTCACTGTACTACGACCTATGTTCGAACGACGACGTCTTCCAGACATGACTTTATAATTTCTGTACAAAATTTACTCAGTTCTATATGTATGATTACCTATGCACAAATTGCCATATTATTAGTATGTGCCGCAGTAAAAAATATCTAAATTCTTACCATTTAGAAACAAAAGATAATCAGCAATCATAAAAAACAAAAGATACCTATTCTATTCAGTTCTTTTTTTTTTTACTGAAATACCTCAACTTAAACAACGATTTTAATTATAAAAAATAATTTGCTATTCGTGCGACTAAAAACAAAAGATAATCAACAATCATTAACAACAAAAGATACCTATTCTATTAAGTACTTTTTCTGAACTTACATATCTCACCTTAAATCACGATTTTTGAAAATAATTTCCCTAATATTAAATTGATCTAACTGTAAATTTTAATCAAGATCTTAATAGAAAATTGCAATCCATAAATTATGGTTTTATTTAATCTAATCTTATCTCACCTTATGTAGGTACTTATAATTGCTATAAGTGCGATTTAAAAATTTACCTTAGAATAGAATATAATTTATATTTCAAAACTACTATCATACAATTATTTATCGTAACTTACTTATAATTACTGATACGTTGTCGCGCTGAAAAGCACGTTTTTATTACCTAAGTATTGCTATTTTCCTCGCTGGAGAGCTCCGATATAATAAACGCGTCCGATCGCTGCTAAATTCAAAGTGCTATAGGGAAAACCGCGGCCTCAGACGCGCTATTTATAGGCACGCTCTTGCCGCACCGGGCGGCCGGCCGGTACCGCCGCAAACGCTACGTCCCGCAATTTTTAAATCTGTAATATCTTCGAAAATATTCACTTAAATCATACGGTGTAAAGGGCCATATAGATCTATATTAAATGAACAATGTATTCAAGGTATTTAATTGGTTAAGGATTAATGCTGTATTGGTTAAAATCGCTTCGAAAATTAGCCATTATTTGTCGTAAAAAGTAAATGACAAAAAAAAGTTATTGTGGGTTATCCATAAGAGATAGACATATACCATCACGGACTTTTCTGTAGACCTTTTCAATGTGTACAATACTTAGTACATTATTTTGATAAAACTCGTAGGGTTCAGCCTGCGTTTGCAATGTAAGCGGAAAAAATGTAATTATTTACGACATCACATTAGAAACCTCAAAAATAGCAGTACTTCTCCACTATTTAATGGATATTATTATACATATAAACCTTCCTCTTGAATCACTCTATCTATTAAAAAAAACCGCATCAAAATCTGTTGCGTAGTTTCAAAGATTTAAGCATACAAAGGGACATAGGGACAGAGAAAGCGACTTTGTTTTATACTATGTAGTGATGTTTTTATTTAGGAATCATACATCGGGTTTCATACATTTCATATATATATAAAATTATAAAACTTAAAGATCAAAGCTTATCACATGTTTCCACTTAAATATTTAATTTTTCTTTATAACAAAACCCAATTAGTGGGAGGTGGGAAGGGAGGAGGTATAAAAAAGAAATAAATTTAATGAGAATATACGTTATATAATATTGTCATAAATTCATATTCCTATAATATAATAATAATAGTACATAGTCATAAATACATATGACTACATACTATTATTATTATATTATAAAAACAATAATATGTCAACACCGTCATTAATAATTATTGCTTTCTTGAGAGCGATATATGACATGTTAAATACGTCAATATCGCAAAGCTGTGTCTTACAAATTTTACATGCCCTATAAATGTAATCGTTTTGTGCATAATTGTTGACAATCTGCGGAAAATGGAATAACTACATTTGGTGAGTGAGTCGCGATGGTACACGGAAAGACAACATTCCAAGTAGATCAGAATAATCGATGCAACCTGTAAACAACTTATGGGAAAATACCTACTATATCGGCGTATTTTTTCCTTGATTGTAATGATCGCTCACTTAGAGTATACATATAGGCTTATTTATACTCTAAGATCGCCCATGAAAAGCAGATTAAGCCGATGTAAATTACCTGCTGCGTTGTAATTGGATTAGAACAAGAACGAATGATTATTCAAACGTTTCAAGAACAAATTTTGAATATGTTCAATTCTCTTTGAGAGAATACTATAATTCGGAGACTATATTTGAGAAGCATATTTGAGGTGACTGCAGACGAATGACGGAGCGCTCCATTATTAAACGACTGCCCAACACAAAAGGAGTGTAATGTGTTCAGGGTTCATATGTGTATGTTTTCCGTTTCTTTATTCCGTGATAACATTTTAACGCTTGAACCGATATAGAAGTGTGTGATATTGTTAGAATCGTTGTCATCCAGAATATCACAGGGTACCTTAATTTTCAATATATCTAGTAAGTAGTTGTCTAAATGTCCAAATGTCTAAATGTTACTAAACTAACATTAATATATCGTGTTTAATGTTGAATGAAAGGCCTGATAAATACTTTATAAAAAACCCTAATAAAAATATTTTTGATACAATAGTTCACTTTTTGTAACGGCAGTCATGTTTTTATTCTTTTTAATATAGTTACTTGTTACATTATATAATATAGGCTCTGAAAATTGGTACTTACGTAAGTACTTGATGAGAAAATGACAATAAACTTAAACCTATATATTTTTTAGCTAGCTTTTATCGCGGGCCTAGGCCAGCGCGGCGACCAAATGAAGAAATTTCTTAACGAAAATTAATGATTTTGAACTGATAATCACGTCTAAACGAGTACTGCTTACGATTCGAAAAAAATATATGTTAAACAAGAACATTGTCCTAATATTTTTAGCTTTGAATATTTTAGATTTTGTTTATATTACATAGTGTAATTAATTTGTGAAATTAGGTCTAACCGAACACAAAAACGACTACTACGCAAATACTATCTGGCGTATTATTATGAAACCTGCACCGTTTTAAAGATAATTTAATTATATATCTTTTCATTTACGATTTTTTTCGAATAATCCGGTTTTTTTGCTTTATCGAATAAAAAATTCGTGCGTTGCGCTCTATCGGAAGACGTTTAAATTATTCCGAATCATTTGCTACCGCAGCCGCAAATGATTAGAAATATTTTCAACGTATTCCGATAGAGCGCAGTTATCTGATATCAGAAAAAAAAAATAATTATTATAATTGCATAAGTTGTTAAAAATGCTATGCAATAGCTTTACCGCGGCAGTCCCCGAGTGCCACACGTATTTTTTTTTGTTTGTTTTTTTCTCTCTTGGAACTAAAGAAAGCCAATTTTTGCTCTATTTAATTTTTAATTTGGATATAAATTAGATTAATTAAGTAATCACTTCCGTGATCGATTCTTAACACACGACTGTAGTCATCAATAGACGTTATACCGAGGTGTGACCTTTAAAAAAGGAACTTTCCTTAAATGTAACTAGATGCTCCTGCCATATAAAGTAGCTCTGTAATCAATTGCCTGACAGATTATTAACAGTCGACTGTAGTGAATATCTACATCAATATACGTTATACCGAGGTGTGACCTTTAAAAAAAGAATCTATTCTTAAATGTAACTAGATGCTCACCTGTCTATTTATAGGTGGACTTCGAAATTAAATTATATTTATAACACGCACACCCTTTTAGCCTTTGGACTTCAAACGGTTAGTATTCGTAAACGTAGACGTGCGTCGTTGGAAAGTCGACTGGATCCTCCTCGAGCTCGGGCATCACGTTTACATCCATGAGTCCCGTTTTATGAAAGGACCGGTAGAAATTACATTTTTATGCAGACGCCTATTTCCCGTAACACTTTTTTCGTGACGCCCGCCCGCGCAGCGCTCTGGGACAATTCAAAATTCGCTTCATCATTTCCTGCCGTCCTTCTCGTAACGCTCCTTTCCACTCACTCGCGCGTCAAATATTCGAATATAATGCCGGACCGGGGAATACTGCTACCTAATGAATTAGCCCCGCATTATTTATTAGCATTTTTCGGGGCGCGCGTAATTTATGCTGTATTGCCAGTGGGATGTGAGAAAAAGTTTTGGGTAATTCAATGTTGGCATGAGCATGTCCGTTGTGAGGCATGTTTGACTTTTTTTGACCCGGCCTACCAGCCGACCAGAAGGGAAAGTATTGTGTACGCGCTAAAAAAACCGAGTTTAAGATAGCAATATGCGGATATGGTTTTCCTCTATTAAATCCTAAATAATATTATCGACAACTAGGGTTGTCGACTACAGCGGGCGAGCCCGTCACCTCAAGAAGTTTCAACGATTGGTCGTTCTATCCCCTTGGAGTGAGAGTAGAAGACTTGGACAAAACAGTCCACAGTCTAGCTCCGCCATAGCCAGGAGTGTTACCCAGCGGGCTTACTCTCACGCCCTTACTTCCAATTGCGACCAGATTACTCCAGTCTCTCGGTTGGTTCCGAGTTCGAGGTCGCTTGCGCGGTCCTCTCCCTTACGAAGCGGTGAAACGGTGTGTACCGAATCTATCGCGGACCACGGCATCCTTTGCCCAGCTGTTCACCCAGGATTGGGTAGCCGATGGTCGTTTCAAGAGCAGTCGCCGTAAGGTCCGCGACCACCCCCGCTCTATAGGAAACAGTACTGCTTCCAGACTCCCCCGACTGTTAGTCAGAGTGCACAGTCGATTGGCTTACTCCGCACGGTGCGCAGACCGGCCAGGAGCGCCAGAAATTTGATTCCTAGGGGAAACTAGCCCTAAGGCCAGAGTCCTACCCAGGTTCACACTTCATGCGAGGAGGCCGCTGGATGGGCCGCTGGTTGACCCGTGAGTATGACCAACCCTGAACAGAATGGGTCTTCGTGGCCAACTCAGCAAGGGCCCGTTGAACCTTGAAAACAAGTAAACGGTCTCACATTGATTGTTACGATCACATATGCAAAACTGTTTTCAACGCTGTATGTTTTCTTATGAAATAAAGAAATATACATTTTCAGTCCATCGAGACGATTAATCCTTCAAGGACCATAAGCTTTGCAATGGAGTATGGAAATTTTTGATACATAAAACTGTTAAAGGGCGATGTAAATAACATGTAGATATGTCAAATTTCGTGAAAATTAGTTCAATAGATTTTGTATCAATTGATGGAACACAAGTGCAAAGACAAACATAAGTTACAACTTTTTCAAAAATTTTATTATTTTATTATTTAACTAAGAAATCATACATACTAAAAATAATTCGTCAAAAAAGTCGAAATAAATATTTTGTTTATTTCTTTAAAATCACCAGAAATCGTTGGTAATTTGCGATATATTTAAAAAATATGGTATATTTTTGAAGATTTTTTTGCTAATATTAAGATTTTGATAACTCAATACCATGGAAAAAATATATTTTTTAAATTATTCGTATTCGATAAGTTATAACATGATTGTTGACGTTATGGGTCACACCTTAAAGAATAATTACCATTTTCAGATTGAAGTTTGACTGTGTGTCTGTCTGTCTGTCTGTCGGTATCTATTCCTCCACGATAGCGTCCAAACGCTTAACTCGATTAAGCCGAAATGCAGGCATCATTTGGTCATCGCAAGAGTTGAATAGATTTTGGTTGAAACCGGTCCACCAGGGGGCGCACTAATAGTCATATATCCATCTCGAAATATTAGACTTGTATATTTTAAATGTTGTACACAGATGGCTTTTATTTTATCTAAAGATAAAATGCGAGTATGTATATGTCACATAAATGTAAGGATACATGTATATGGCCGAAATCACTCTGCACCCTGTACATATTACAATGAAATTTTACCCAAAAAAAGGGTTTTTGAAAATAACACTTACAAAAATACATTAAATATTGATGGTGATATATTATAATACCTATTAAATGTATGTGCGTGTGGGTGGGTGTGTGTGTGTGAGTGGGTGTGTGAGGGTGTATGTATCTGTGTTTGTGTGTGTGTATTCATCTTGTGTCTTACTTACCGTAAAATTGTGTATTCTAAATGTTTAATATCTCACTTACCGTAATATTGAGTGTCCCATTACGAGAAATCACAAGCGAACTCTTTTAGAATAAATAATTTTGCGTTACTAAAAGACCGCCGAAAAAAAACACAAAAACAACAAATGGTTTTTGCTATAATTCTGATAGAATGCTGTTGTTGACCCGTTATAAGTGGCTTTCAGAAATGCCACCCTCGAAGTTGTAGAGGAATACGTCTAGCTAGGTTATATATTACGGTAAGTCAGATATTAAACTTTTTGAACACATACACACACTCTCCAAACATCACACACTTGCTCTCCCATACACACCCACGCACACACACATACACACACACACACATACACACACACACACACACACATATTTAATATTATATCATTTCATCATTATTTATTGTATTTTTGTATTATTTTTAAAAACACAAGTTGAGTGTAATATGTATAGGATGCAGAGTAATTTATGTGACATATACATAGGTACGCGCAAAACAAATAGTTTCAAATGTATTTTTTTTTTAATTATCCAATACAATACAATTGATTTTACGAAGCAGATAAGATTGCATTTTTGTGGATTTTATCACCCCACTAGATTGTATATCTGTTCTGGGGTGATAGTATTTAAGACTTCACTTTAATCATAGTGACCTCAATTTCTTTTTTTTTTTTTTTCTTTTTTTTTTCATTCATTCCGATTGCTCATTCATTCTTATAAATGTTAAGGTTAATATAAATATATAAATGTGTATACAAATTTTTAGACAAGGCTATATTTGCGAATCGTACTGAATTAGCCACTGCAACTCCGCTATAAAAATGTGCACAGATTTCCAATCTCAATTGAAAAATGAATCCACGAGTGGCCCGGGCGAGACTGCCGTGCGCCACCAACAGAAATGAATATTGAGCAACGCGGAACTCACTGAATATGAATGAGTGTGATTGGCGGCGAGCGCGATAGAGCGCGCTTCGGAGCGCCCGATGCAGCGCGACGAGAGCCGAGCTCGCGGCGTCGCGACGCGAACGCCAGCGTCCGCTTGAATAATGCAGTCAGTAGGTTAAAACCGGCGTAGACCACCTCTACTAACGCTCGCTCGCTGAAATTATGGCAAAAATTTACTGCGCCGTGTACTCGTCCGCGCGATGGCCGTTTTTAATCCGGACGGGATTATGCGGAACAGTATATTACTCTAGGTCGCTAAGCAGCTGCGAGATTAAACATTGTTGATAATACAATACAATCAACTACTCCAGTATATAGGCATTCCTACACTTGGATGCGTCACAAAATTAAATGCTTAAAATTTAATTATTAAAAACATAACTATCACGATAGTTGTCATGGCTGTAATATTATATTCAATTTTACCTACTTACAAATAATCAAAATATACCAATGTCATTAAATAGTAAGAGAGAATAATATATTAAAATAGAAATACAAGTTCTATGTAGAATAATCAACGTTAAATAATTTTATTGTCAATCCTGCAATATGCCTTCGTATTTTTTAAACATAAATAGATGTATACTAAATTATATGAGAATTAGAATGTCAGCTATCATAATTCCGTTATGTTTAAATTTTTACAAATTTTGCTAATTATTAACATGGAAAATAAACTCGGAATTTTCAAACTCCCTTATACCATTAATTGAGTTTCTACTAATACGGGGATAGATAATAATGGTGGCGCTAGATTATGCGCTGATGGCTAATAAATTTCCAAAATATTTGCGACAGCATTTTTTAAATTATTTTTTAAATAATCCAGTGTGTAGGAATGGCTACTCTTGGTAAACTAAAATTGACGGCGAGCGCGATAGAGCGCGGTTCGGAGCGACCGGTGCGGAGAGACGAGAGCCGAGCTCGCGGCGTCGCGACGCTAACGCCAGCGTCCACTTGTAAAACCAGTACATTAAAATCGGCGTAGACTACTTCTACTACCGCCCGCTCCAAATATATAAGGGAAAGTGGTGAATCAATGTCAGTCAAGCAAGAAAATACAAGTTATTGCGCCATCAGTGACCTTCCTCAGAAGGGGAACTACAATGTAAATACATTCATAGGCCTCTACATGCAATCGCCTATAAGGGCGATTCTGAAAACATTCTATAACTTAAAAATCAAGAGGTAAAGATCATTTCCATGTTCAGTACCCTTGAAAACAAAAATATGAACTGTATTCATGAATGTTCCAAAAAAAAGTAAAATTTTGATTGCTAGTGTAATCCCTTTAAAAACGATTTTCGCTTTTCACTCACAAAAAGCGATTTGATGGCGAGTGTTCGCAATAGAGCTGATAATCGCATTGTAGAATTGTATGTCGTTCAGCGTCTAACACATATATAACGGTGACGCGATGAGAGCCGAGCTCGCGGCGTCGCGACGCGAACGCCAGCATCCGCTTGAATAATACAACCAGTAGGTTAAAACCGGTGTAAACCAATGTTACTACCGCCCGCTCGCTGCAATTATGGGAAAAATTTACTGCGGCGTATATCCGTCCGCGCGACGACCGTTTTTAATCTAGACGGGATTATACAAAACAGCAACCTACTTTAAGTTGCTTTGCAGAATATAGTAGTGCATCCATTCCAGTGACAAAATAATAGTATCAGGCAAGATACACTTTCTGTGAGAGTGATATAATATGAAATAACCCCATAGCACGAAAATCATGACCGAGGTTATACACGCTTTTTCTGCGCGCCGCACCAAACGCTCCGAAACGCGCTCTATCCCGCTCGCCGCCACTCACACTGACTCATAAATTCAGTGAGGTCTGCGTGGCTCAATATTTATTTCTGCATATTTTATTTTATTTTATTATTGTTAAGGAAACAAACAGCTTTTACAAGACATTGGGTACAAAATTATTAAGTTTTAAAGATAATGCTAATAACATGTTTCCACTTAAATATTAATAATTTAAACACTTAACAGTTTTCTATGAAGAATACACTCACATGAAAGGAGGTGGGAATTGGGAAGGGGGGAGTCATATAAGTAAATACAATTTTATGTGAATACACGTTCCATAATGTATACATATTATTGTCATACATATTATTTAAATATATTCTTGAATACATATTATTAATATTATGTTATATAGTGCGATTACAATGATACGTCAACACCGTCATTAATTATTGCTTTTTTGAGAGCGATAGGTGACGAATTGAATACGTCAATATCGCCGAGATGCGTATTATAAATGTTACATACTCTATAAATAAAACAGTTTTGTGCATAATTAGTGTCAACCTGCGGTAGGTGGAACAACTCCGTTTGGCGAGTGAATCGCGATGGTACACGAAAAGATACCATTCCAAGAATATGGCGCACGGCGGTAATAATTCAATTGAGATTGGAAAACTGCGCCGCATTGTTATCGTTTGATAGCGGTTACTATCCCTCGGCGACTAATTCAGTAAGACTCGCGTTGTTAGCTTCGGTTTATCCCTTTGAGGACCATAAGCTTTGCGGTAGAGTATAGAAATGTTTGATACATACAACTGTTAAAGGGCGATGTAAATAACATATAGGTATGTCAAGTTTTGCGAATATTGCTTCAATAGATTTTGTATAAATTGATAGGATATAAGTGTCCCTGTGGCCCATAAAGATGTGTAGTTTAAAACTTTTTCCAAAATTATTTAACACAGAAGTCATATGTACTAAAAAACGTATTAAAAAAGAAACACGTTTAAAAAATCTATATAAATATTTTATTAATTTATTTAAAATCAGCAGAGTTAATTGGTCATGTGTGATATAAGATTTTTTAAAATACGGTATATTTTCAAACAATATTTTAATTTTATTTTGCTTATATATAGAGATTTTGATGTCTCAATAACATGGTAAAAATATCATTTATATACAATATGTCGACGTAATTTATATACGATATATCGACACCTAACTCTTGATGCTATTTTGTTATAATAGTTTATTACTAAATGTATATTATAATGCCTCTACACAATATGCATCTATAATATGAAAGTGAAATGTAATACATAGTATTATTGATACAATAAATAAATAGATATTATTAGGTTTTCTTTATATTATTATTTTTCTCCTCGTCCCACTGGCCTTCCAAGTCCGAAATGAAAGATATCAAGCATGATATATCCACAAAAAGTTATAATAAAAGTCATCCGGGAATTAGTTGCCGCAAGTTAGTCGCTGCAAGTCAGACGCCTCGCCGCGAGTCAGGCGACGCGAGTTAGCGAGAGTTAGTATCGGTGAGTAACTGTCGATTAGTGATAAAAGTTGGATGCTACTCCAATAAAATAAAATCCACTTATCAATCCAGCGAACAACATTAAATGTGTTTGGCTACGAGTTTTATAGCTTGACCTCGCCGGTGCATCGGTATATAGCTACAACTGATAGCAATGACGTCAAATTATCACACAAGTAAATATATTTAAAAATATAAAAAAACTTGACTGCCGATACAGAAAGTGAACTTTTGGTGTTATGTGACACATAGATCATAACTAAAACAATCAAAAATACGACATACGGACAGCGACATTATAGGTACATTTATAATTATTATAATTATAGTCATTATATAAAATTATTTTTATTACGGTTTTTTATGACTTATTTGTGGTTTATGTATTTATCCATATAGATACATGTAGATTCCCAGAATATGACACTAAACACGATATATTTATGTTAAGTTGTTGATATTTGGACATTTAGACAACTACTTGACATTTGGACAGTAAAGGAACCCTATGCCACTCGGGATAACATAGCAAATCTATCAATACCACACACTTTAACCCTAGACACCTAACCTTCGGACGTACCCCTTTAAACCTAACCATTCGTCGTTTCGACGAGCACGTTTTGGGGTGTATAATATCATGCATAAATGTATATTTTCGTTACGTGTTATACATACATATGTTAAACATGTATTAATGTACTAAATAAAACAATTTATTTATACTTCATTACAATTATATTTCTTATAAATTACTTTTTTATAAAGGACTCCTTTTTTGAGAACAAAATGAGACCACCTGCTTAGAAAATTGAAATAAAAAAAAGTAACAAAAATAACCCTTTTCTCTGTGGAGCAACTTTATTATAACAGTTTTATCACTTAGGAAAAAATACGAAAACTAATTTTTGGAAGCGCATTGTACGCAGAAATCCACTTTGTGTTCACCACAAATCGCAGTGTTGCATTTTGAGCATGAGGCCTTTGTCATGCGCCTTTTTTTGTAAGAGCAGATACCGCAAACTTTTCTTTTTCTTAGATTTGGTGCCTCAACTCGTTGAAAGTCATTGCTAGATTGACTTTGACCTTGACCTTGACCTTCGTCGTTCTTTGCACCTAATATATTTTTTATTTTATCTTTCACGTGCGTCGGCATTGTACGAATTTCCAGTCGGCTCTTTAGCCAGGGCTCTACAAGTTCCGAATGCAGCTTCTTCATAAAATCGCGCCGAATCATTACTTTTTGTCCAAGGACAGAAGCATTGTAGCAGTAAGTTATGTAGCTGTTGATACATGATATATTAATCATGCCGTAGAAAACACACATTGGCCATCGATTTGTTTTTCTACTGCAAGACATCACTGAGCACATCTGGTCGAACGTGTCGACACCACCTTTTGTGCTATTATAGAATTCGACCATGTGTGGCTTCTTTGTTTCAGGGTTAACTGAGCCCTCTTCATCACAAGAGGACAGTAGGTAAACCATTTTTGATGGTTTCGGTTTGTATGAAAGAAGCGTAAGGGGACCGTCGTAACAGAACATCGATGTATTGATGTTTCTGTATCGATTGTTCTTTACTTCTTCTGGGATTTCCCTTTTGTTTGCACGCAACGTCCCTACAATCGTCAATTTATACGGCTGCTGGAGTAACTGCTTCGCTAGAGGAACTGACGTGAACCAGTTGTCCATTGTGACGTTTCTGTTGGTGCCGTGTACACTGCGGGTAAGTTCCTTTACGAAGTATTCTCCCAAAGGTAAACCTCCTGTATTGGTGCCTTTTCCAAGATATGGAGTACAATCAATCATATATCGTGTTCCACTATCGCACATCATTTCCAACTTGACTCCATATTTTGCTGGTTTATTTGGAATATACATACGGAATTTACACCTCCCTCGGAACGCCAACAACTGCTCATCAATAGTCACATTTGTTCCAGGCACATAGTTTCGGCGGCACTGCGCTATAAGCATTTCCCATATGCCTCTTATGGGTGTAAAAGGATCGTCCCTTTGTCGTTGGAAGCGGAATGTTTTATCATCAAAACGCAGACATCGCAAAAGGAAGTCACACCTTTCTTTGCTCATACATGACACATATCTTGTACCCGAATACTCTATGTTGAACAGTTCGTCCAGTGTCAGATGATTATCTTTCAGAGCTGCAGTTAACACCAGAATACCAATGAGAGCTCTGATCTCTTCTTTGCTTGTGTCATTCTGCGTAGAATTATTTTGCTCATAGTTTTGCCTTTTTATCGAAATTTCGAAGTTCGTCCACTTTAAAATTTCTTCAAATATCTGATCAGTCATGAACTGTTCGAATAATAATAATGGATCCACTATGTCCCTTACATCACGAGTAGGTCCTCTGGCAACACGTACGATATTTATTCCAGCTGTTCTATTTGAACTATGCCCTTTGCTGGTAGCCCAAACGTGACGGGAGCGACTCCGGATGTTGCTACGTGTGAACGTCAAAATAGATGGGTCGGTACCGGAGGTCTCTTGCGATGGAGCAGGAGGTGTTTGCGGCTCCAGCGCATTTTCCGTCAGAGAAGGTGAAGGGCGGTCTTGAGTGTTAAAGGGGCTATCTTCATGATCGGAATGGTCATCTTGAGTGTCGCTTTGAACATCATCAACCTCCACATTGTCTTCAATTTCGCTATCAGATAACCTCTCCGAGGCACTGTCATGAGACCCGAATAATTTTTAATATATCAGTTAATTTTATAGATTACAATATTATTATTTTACCAATATACTTCCGGACGATATGGAGAGATTTGTTTATATAGTGGGCGCCAGCCCGGAAGAAGAAGAAGATTTATTTCGGATCTATGAACAAGTGCCAGAGTCCTTCCACCGTTTAGAATTCTTCTGGGGCAGGGGTATGTAGGCTGCGTCGGGATTTGCGTCGGTTCGCTCAGTCCATCTCAGGCACGGGGGTATTTAGAATCCCTTAGTGACCCAGTCTACGGTAAGATGACCATCCCTATGGGATGAACGGCCTTTTATGGATATTGAATTGCTAAATTATTTGAATCATTTCCCTTACTAAATAATATATTATTATTCTCGTTCGAACGCCCTCTAGCGGTGGCGCGGCGAGTTACTTAGCAAAGATTGACATCATTTTGCTCAACCTGCATTGTGCTACTAATGCCCGCGTTTCGCCGCTAGATGGCGCGGACGCGACGGCGGATTCGGTTAATTTAAATTAAATCTTGCTGGAATATGCGCAAAATTAACTTGTAACATAAATAAGTGTGCTTTATTTTTCCTTAGTAAAGAATTCTGAATTTAATGAATTTTCCCAAATAATAATGGAACTGATTTTAATATCTTATAAATGTATCTCAACCAATCCTTTCCTTTTATGGTTTTTTTATTCTATTTTATTTATATGAAAAAAATGAAAATGAAATATATGATATATGATGATATTAAAAATGAAATTATTCTGATATTGAGATGATTATGAGTAAAATAAAAGATACTTTTCCGACCCAAATTTACTATTTATTTTTCTATAACCTGTTGCGAAGACATTTCCCGAAACTATATGTGTGATATTGAATATTTATATTATTTATGAAACTTAATTTTAATCCGTCGATCGTCGAAGGCCTTGCGAGATTTTACGAGCGTACGTTACAATTATTACATTTTACCCGTGTTTCGATGAGCATTATTCGTAACTGGTTTTCCCTACTTTTGCCCTACAATGATTTGGCAATTTTAGTGTCGGGTACGCTGCACTTTCAAATATCGTAAACGACGGTAGTCTTTTGCTCTATTATTTTCCCTGATATTTAAATTTGGAAATATTACGTATTCCCTGACGATGAGTTGCATTTATATTTATCTACAATTTGGTATTTTACTTCATAAGCTATTTTATTAATTTATCTGATTTTTTTTTAATTGCCTCGGGAAGAACTCAATGCCACTCTGACTCCGCCACGTTTTAATCCCAAGATTGTCTAACGTGGATTTTAATTATATTTATATATTTTTACAGCCTACATTTTAAGTAGAGATCGCCGAAATGATTTTAGATTTATTGGCGGTGTCTATCGTTGATCCTATATTCGAAACTACGGATTCCTATATTCAGAAAAACGGTTTAGCACGTATATGTCGTGCAAGACGGGTCTGAAGGACTAAAAGTATTGCACGATCGTGGTATTGCAAGTTAGAATAAAAGAAATTGAATTTTACTTAAAAAAAAACCGAAAATGAGAATATAATCTACTTGCCCCAAATAGGATGTGGAGATCACGCTGGAATGCTTTGCCTGCGCCGCACTTGATTCTAGTTATAATTTCTAAAGATGACTTTGACTTTTATATTTTATTCGTAGATGTAGGTAGGCCACTTCGAAGTCGTGAAATGAGCTCCGGCGGCCGGTAATCGCCGCGAGGCAAAAACCGACCGCCGCGCTGAAACGACCTTCCCAGGCGAGTGCTTCGGGCCAAAAAAAAAAAAACTCTCACTAGCGATTCTCTACACCCGTGTTCCATCTAATCGCTAGTGATGCCTATTGTGCGATAAAATTCGCTTGTATCCTATATTATTGTTATTTTATTTTTGTTAACTAATTTTGGCAACAATTGTTTATTATATTGTTTGTTAAACCCGTAATGGTTTTATGACCATTACAGCACTAACATCCTCCTCATCCAATAATAAACGTATAATATGTTCTTCAGATAGCAATCTTCTTGAAGACATGGCAAAAACTGCGAAAAAGAATAAACGTTGATTACAAAAAATACATACATAAACCCTAACCATTCGTCGAAACGACGACTACTTTTGCTATATCTCAAAATAAAATGTACTTACCCGCCGCACCCGGTTGCCTCTCGAAAGAGCTCGGCGAAGACTGAGTTGACAAGCGAGATCACGGCGATTGGCGCACGCGCCACAAAAGAGATGGCGATATTTTTGTCCTATACTCGTCGTTTCGACGAAGGTTAGGTCTCTAGGGTTAAAATCGGTTCAATCGTTTAGAATTTATGATGGAATAAAGAATCGGAAAACATACATAGATGAGCCCTATACACATTACATCCAGTTTTTGTTAAGCAGTCCTGTATAAAGAATAAAAAATACCACTACCGTTACAGAAAGTAAGCTATGGTATTATTAAGTATTTTTATTTTGGTTTTTTATGAAGTATTTGTGGTTTATGTATTTATCCATACAGATACTTGTATATTTCCGGAAAGTACTCAATCAGACCTTTCATTTGACACTACACAATATATTTATGGTAATTTATTGACATGTGAACAACTACTTACTTGATATTTGAACAGTTAATGTACTCTATGACACTTGGAATGATATAACGAGTCTAACAATACCACCTATTTCTAAATCGGTTGATTTGTTTAGAAGTTATGGTTAAATAAAGAAACGGAAAACATATTTTGTTGTGCAGTCGTATAAAAATAGGTGATTTTTATTATTATTGATATGCACCACGAGAGTTGACCTTTGAATTGTTGAACATAGTGAATTGTTGAATTGTTTAACATAGTTAACCATTGAATCGATTAAATAGTTCATTGAAAAATATCGTTTGATTAAGGTTAAATATGTCTATGTCGGATAAATAGGAATCGTAAGTGCCTGTAAGCAATAGTTTTTCCCGTAATTCGTGATGGTGAAAGAGACCTCAACGGTAACAGTGATTCCCAATTCTCGTGCGCTTAAAGTCTCTCGCGCCAACACAAACTGCGAGAAAAACACTATCACTTACAGGCTGATGTGCACATATGATTTTCATTTCTCCGCCATTTTAAGAAGTATGTAAATAACTATTCCAAAATATTCAAACGAGCCTGTTCCACTGCGAAGTCAATTTATTTGAAGAATAAGATCAAAAACTCTACAAACAAAATTAAAGCTACATGGAATATTATTAATAATGAAACAAATAGGGTTATAGCTCGCACAAGGGACTTTCATTTAAAGATAAATAATTTAGACATTAAAGCGGATATGGAAGTTGCGACTGAGTTTGAGCGATTTTTTACGAATATACCGTTAATAACGACTAACGCCCTCAAGTCGTCTTCCATTTCAGCTGAGATGCTACTTAAAGAAAGCGTTTCCGCATGTGTTACCGACTTCGCTTTCACTATTGTTAACTGCAATGATATAATAAATGCCTTTAAAACAATTGAGATAAAGAAAACTATGGACCTTTGGGGATATTCTGTAAAAACAATTTCATACATCATAGAAATAATCGCACCTTATCTAGCCTATATATTCAATTGTTGTGTTACTTCTGGAGTGTTTCCTGATCTGATGAAACATAGTAAAGTTATACCATTATTTAAATCTGGCGATACTTCTGATCCCTCGAATTTTCGACCAGTTTCCGTACTTCCCACTTTGAGTAAAATTTTCGAAAAATTAATTCTTAGACAATTGCACACTCATTTTAACAAATATAATTTACTTCATAAGAAACAGTTTGGATTTACAAAGGGTTGCTCAACCATAGATGCGGGAACCGAACTATTGACAGGTATATTGAATGCCTGGGAAGAGTCACAAGATGCATTAGGCATCTTCTGTGACTTGTCTAAGGCATTTGATTGTGTACACCATGATACACTAGTTAGGAAATTACATCACTATGGCATTAGGAACAAGGCTCTTGATCTTCTTACTTCTTACTTGGGAAATAGAATTCAGAAGGTTGATGTAAACGGTAAAAGATCACCAGGATCAATGGTCACCATGGGTGTCCCACAAGGCTCCATTCTTGGCCCATTTCTCTTCTTAATATACATAAATGATTTACCCTTTCACATAAGTAATAATCACGAAATTGTATTGTTTGCTGATGATACTTCTTTGACGTTTAAAATTAGTCGAAAATTGTACAATTATGACGAAGTTAACAATGCACTCTCAAAAGTTGTCCATTGGTTTAATGTAAATAACCTACTATTAAATGAAAGAAAAACCAAAGTGATTAAATTTTCTACACCTAATGTTAAGCAGGTACAAACCAATGTAGAAATAAATGGAACTAGACTGGAGCCTGTTGCTTCAACTGTGTTTCTAGGGATAACAATTGACTCCAAATTACAATGGGGCCCACAAATTGAGAGAATGTCAGGAAAACTTAGCTCTGCGGCATACGCAGTTAAAACAATAAGGCGGCTGACTGATGTAGATACAGCAAGAATTGTATACTTTAGTTACTTTCACAGCATTATGTCCTATGGGATTCTTCTCTGGGGAAGCTGTGCGGACATCAATAACATCTTTATACTACAGAAACGTGCTGTAAGAGCTATATATAAACTTGGTCCTCGAGTTTCACTTAGAGAAAAATTCAAAGAGATAAATATTCTTACTGTTGCATCACAATATATATACGAAAATCTGTTGTATGTCCACAAGAATATTGACAAGTTTAAAATAAAAAGCGACACTCATAATTTTAATACTAGACATAAGCATAACCTTGTTGTACGTGCTACTCGTCTCCACAAAATAAGCAATTCTTTTTTGGGACAATGTATACGCTTCTATAACAAACTTCCTCATACTATTAGAGAACTATCTGTAAATAAGTTTAAAGCTACCATCAAAGCAAAATTGTATAAAAAAGCATACTATACAATATCTGATTATGTAAATGACAAAACGGCTTGGGAGTAAGGCTTGGACGCATCATAAGAACATAAATTAAAAATAATATTTAATTTTGTCTATATGAATAAAGAACATTTTGATTTTGATTTTTTTGATTTTGACATTTTAACCTTAATCAACCAACGTTCGTCAAAAAACTTTACAAATCTCTTTAACCTAATGAGCTTGCTAGTGTATGAATGTTAAAAAACGCACACGCGTATATATGATATACACATGGGAAATACTCTATAAGAACAAACAATCATCTACACAATCTAACTACTTTACTTGTACTTTTTTAAAACAACACAACAGTACCTCTGTATTATTTATCTTTCGTACCTCTGTATCTGTATTATTTATCTTTTTTAACACGGTTTTATTAGGTCGACCTGTATGTAACTATGTAATGGAATCTAAGGTAACTAATTTAACCATCTTCCAAGCGTCATGAAAATTGGCAGCTGTATGTAGTTCTGATGACAATGCAATAATATGGTACTGTCGAACTGATCTGATGATATGATCGGAAGATATGAACTGGAACTTCATGATGGAACATCGTATCATAGCTGTGTTTGGACTTGTTAGAAAAGTCTTGGAATGAACTTTGACCACGATTAGGTTTCAAGGTCTGATGATGAAGCCGGAAGATAGGCACTGGCATTCCATGATGGAATATCATATCATAGCCGTGTTTGGACTTGTTAGAAAGGTCTTGTAATGAACTTTGACGACGATTAAGTTTCAAGGTCTGATTATGAAGCCGGATTTTTTGGTTTTTATGTGCATTTATAAAAGCGTGTTTTTAGTGTTTTTTTTTAAACTATTAATTTATTTTTATTATTTATATAGCATAGTCCAACTCCTTCTTCCTAATCGTGTCAAATTCTCTGTATTTCTCGGCAACACTCGATGTATACACCTATTGAATCTTTGATTGATTAGTTGATTGAAACTCATTGATTTAAATTTTTAATTTTTAATTTAAATATGCTAATATTTTTTAAACTAATTATCGCAGGTTACGATTAGCAGCCGAATAATTGTTCTTTTTGTATAACTCGTTAGATTATTGTATGCGCTGAATGTGTTCCTAAATGATTAAATAAATGTATTAAATTATTTATTGATTAACTAGGTCCAAGAACCCGTATTAAACCTCCCAACTAGAATTGTGGGTCCATGGGACCAATCTTGGATATTCTACTCTGCCTCTCGTATTACACATTCGCCATTACTCCTTGAGCATCTCAGTACCCTACTTCAGTTGGGCAGCGCTCATGGCAGCTAGACGACGTTTCCTAGACGCCATTGTGAAGCAGTGAGTTGCATTCTGCCAATACTTTTGATGTCATTTATTACCGCAATGTCGTATCACCTTTAAAGAAGGAAATTATTATATGGCACCATTGCGATAACTCAATATTGACAAGCAATTTCGTTAGGTTGCTGAACACTATGCAAACCGAGGAATGATCCATGTATTACAAATCTTCATTGAAACAACCACCCAACTAAGATGGCCGTCTTGAAATACCTTTAACAACGATACTAAATTACTACGTTGTTCGCATTCGATCGGTCAAAATTACGCTTTAAATCTACGACGGATTATTTATAATATTATAATAATAAAACGCATTATTTTATATAAAAGCACGAAATAACTACTTTTATATATAGCAGTCGTAACCTTTTCGTTGCTATGATTAAGCGTACCGCCAGCTATCAGATGTGTCTTGTGGACCCAAAACCTAACAGTTGTAATTTACCGTTTTTAAAAAATGTATCGATTTTTTTCTGAATAACTGGTTTACGACCCATACAATCCTTACAACGATGCAAATGATGATAGCATTTTGTGGTAGAAAGTATAAATTGAGCCGTAAACATAGGCCCCACCTTTTTAACACTAGCGCGTTAAAAAGCTAATATAGCATAGCATGATATATAGCATATTAGCTTGACCTGTAACACTGTAATGGAATCATACAACTCACTTTTCATCTTCTTTTGTTTGTTTGTTTGTTTCTACTCTTTTTGCCAAGTTTCACAATGGGTTGGTTTATTATCGACAAATTCTTACAACCAACCCTATTATGAAGTATTTAAATGTATGTGTTCGTGTAACATGTGCGTAAGTGTGTATCTTGTTTACTGCATTCGCTCGACAGAATCGAAAGGCAATTCCGTTAATTTTATCCCAACGGAAAATGGTGACCCAGCCGGGAATCAAATTGTCGCATCAATTTGAAATTTATTACCGTTATGCAATTCTAGTAACAATGCAATAATATGGTATCATCGGGCTTGAATGTATAAAATGGAGGTAGGAGGTACAGAAACCTTCGTTATAGTTTCGATGGAACTACTTCAAAACACTGAAAAATTTACATCCCATATATCTTTCACGAAATATTCTGAATTAGTTTCTTGCAATGCAGTTTTTGGGTGATAGATACCAATGCATTTTACTTTTATGTATAACTCAAAAACGACATCACAAAAAATATAAAAACCTAATTTTATAGCGTTTGTGTACAGAACATATTGTAACAATATCCTCTTTGGGATTTAATTGATTCGCGTTATAATGGCTCAATGAAATCAAGTCACGAAGTTTTAAAGTTTATTTTTAGGCGAGAATATTACTTTTGTGTTGCTCTAATTTTAAATTTATTTTATCAAAAAAGTACTGCAGTATAAAAATAAAACTATAACCTATATTTCTAACAATAACAAAGAATATGCAGTTTTAAATTATTTTTAATATATTATTACAATTTGCTACATAATACAAAGAAACGTGGATTTTAAATATAGATGTATGTTCGCTGTGTATGAGTCGCACTAATTGTTGGTTTATGAATGTTGGTGTGTGTTGGAGCGCGTGTGTATATGTGTGCGTGTTTGCGTGTTTATCTGTAGGGTGTATGTGCCTGTGAGTGTATGTGGGATTGCGGGATGCTAACTGAATTCAATCTGATCTCCAGCTTTCTATGTAGGTACCTCCGTAACAAAACCGACTGTCGTGCTTAAATATGTAAATTTCGTTAAAGCCTATATTATCTACTATACATGGCAATGACGAATTGGCGCCGTAGTTTGTATTGCACCTTGGTACGTAAAAAGTTAATGGATCGCGCGTGAGTCGGGAAGGCGGTCGTACATATGCTCACCCTACACATGAGAAATAGGCAATCCAACACAGAATGAAATATGTACATAAAAGCGACATATCTGATGCTATTTGACGGTCCTCCAATATCTCTAAATCATAGGTTACAGTCCTACAATGTATTGAAAGCTGAAGGAAAATGAGCGGAAATTTAGGTGACGTATAGGTACACCGTTTTGAATACGCACAATTTTCAGCTTGTATGTGGCATACTGAGGAGACCAAGAGTTAAAAGCAGGACTGTAACATAAACCGTCCTCAAAGAATGTAATGTCGTTCTCAAAAGTGATAGGCGTATGAAGCTGGAGGAGAAAGAGAGGAAATCTATCGATAGTGGCCCGTATTCCGTTTCTCGCGGGCTTAAACTATGCTGGTGCCAAAAATAAGGCACTTAAGCACCGTCGTTATTTTGTTGGTATTCCGTGTCATCAAAGCTAAGAACCGGTCTTAAATCTTAACATTTTCTGGTTTGTCTGGCGGTTCCAAAGCGGGATCTTAATGTTGACAGCTCGGTCACTGGCTCGTCCGCTCGCCGTCGTCTAGTCACCGCACGGTGATTGTCGCCCCGTTTTCGTTTGCTTAAAATATACCAATACACAAGGCACGATATACAAGGCAATGCAATATACACAAGGCTATTTTTCATAAACTCCAAAAATATTGACACAGGATTTTCTGGGCCAAATGTAGATATTAATTAACGATTACTTACGATAATCGGCGCTTATCGTCCCTTCTTCAAATTTGAAGCTAATGCTGAGAAAACATCTTTGAAATTGCGACTAAAAGTCTTCGAAATCACTAGCGAAACAAGACCTCCACGGCTGTCAGATGTAGATTGCTCGATTTGAGACCGTTCTTAGGTAAGACCCGAACAAGACCAATCCGCCATGACACTTGTAGAAACAGAATATGAAATAGTCAATTTAAGAGCCTGATAGCCTATACATAAGCACGCTCCAATTGAGCACCCATGAAAGGGAATACCAAAACGTCAGTTTAAAATTAAACGTCGTTTTAGAGCGTTTTAAGACCCCACTGCAGCGTAACTCAAGCCGGATGAGGGCTCATGTCGATCCCGTTTACAGTCCTGAGCGCCCGGCGGTGCCGCGTTTAAAGAGTGAGTCGGTGCAAACGCGAGATACAGTCAAAATAAGAGTATGCCATTTCTCCGCAGTATTTTATTAAATCGCCCAAATTCATCAGAAGGTGAAATGAGTACGATGTGAAATAAGAAACCCGAGTAAGAGCCTTTACCTGTCGCCATAGCGATAACACCGCGCCATTCGCGCCGCACTTATTTATATTGAGGTTGGCGCGCTCAACTTCTAAATTACTCCATTGTCACGTGACTTGGCTAGTCGCCCCCTCCCCCCCCCCCCGCGGTGGTTGGGGGGAGGAGCACACCAGCCCCCAGTTCCTTTCACCTCCGTATATTACGTCACGCCCGGGTCCGCAAACGGTGCACCACTCAGCTTAGAAGCCGAGTAGAGGTCGTATCTCACACTTTCTCCGCGGGGCTCATTCCTTACCGTGGCACATTTAGTTATTCGAGGGAAACATAAATCATTTAATATGAAACCCACCGCCTTGTGGAGAGGTTCATAACGAAACAGCAGCCTCGAGTCGTCGCAAGTGGCCGCGATATAATTTTCTCAAATCCCCATTGTTAAATAATATATGCAAATTGTCAATATTTCAAAAATCTTAATTTCCATTTTTATTTATTTGTATATTTAAGAATTAATTCCGCCAAACATTGATTTTTAACACACTTTTATTAGGTCGACCTGTATTAACTATATAACGGAATCTAAGGTAACTAATTTAACCATCTTCCAAGGATCGTAGCGTCATGAAAATTGGCAGCTGTATGTAGTTCTGATGACAATACAATAATATGGTACTATCGAACTGATCTGATGATGGAGTCGGAAGATATGAACTGGAACTTTATGATGGAACATCGTATCATAGCTGTATTTGGACTTCTTAGAAAAGCCTTGGAATGAACTTTGACCACGATTAGGTTTCAAGGTCTGATGATGAAGCCGGAAGATAGGCACTGGCATTCCATGATGGAATATCGTATCATAGCCGTGTTTGGACTTTTTAGAAAGGTCTTGTAATGAACTTTGACCACGATTAAAGCGTGTTTTAGTGTTTTTTTAAAACTATTAATTTATTCTTACAAAACTAACCGGAACCGAATGGCAAACACTAACCTCATGCTTATTCGATTATGTCACTCAACTGGGACTAACCCGTTCTAGGGTGAACAGGGCTCTAATAATACAATATTGTTTCAAACGTTATAGTGAAATGCCCGTCAAAAACTAAATTGCTTTAAAATTAAAGATTTTAATATTAGATATTTATGTTGATTTCTTTAGTATTTTAATTATTATTTTATATCATTTTTATGTGTATTTTTATATGCAACGTTTATTTTTGATTATTTTGTTAGAAACCAAGAGAATAGTTTTTTTTTTTTTAAAACATTAAATTTCTATAGAATTGGTATCTTCTTTAGAATAAGCGATGTCTAATTAGTAGTGATACACATTCAATGTGTTAAAAAAAATACCTAAAACCAAAAGAAAGAGATATAGAACAAAATAAGAATAAAACAAAAGAGAAAAGGGAAAAAATAAATAAAAGTCATTACGACGTCAATATGAAATATATGTAATGTAATATAATCATATATGTTATATATATATATATATGCACCTAAATTTTATTAGGTTATAATTTCTAACATTTGCTGTGTGGTCAGTCTGCCATGATTCGATAACCATGTCTTTATTTTATGTATTTAATTATTTAATCACGCAATCAGTATGAAAACGCGCAATAAAAATTCGACAAACAGATTTATACAGTGGTATACCGACGCCATCTACTGCTAGAGGTCATTATACTACAAAAAAGCAAATAACTTTTACTGGAAGAGATCGCCGAACTACACAATGCCCGCATCTGTTCAACGAATTGTCGAGAAGTACGAAAGAATTACAAAATATGCCGTTGAACATAAGGAAGAAATCCATAAATCAATATTACGTTGAAAATTATGAAATCGACTGTACCGAATGCTGACTGCTGATAACAAAACCAATCCTGTCGACTGTGTTATTGAAATTTTGTTGTGTTTCTTTCTGCTGGTGTATTTCACAGAGAGACAGATAGGCACACAAACAGACAATCTGGCATTGGTCTTAATCGTCGTAGAATCGGTCGAATCGTCGTCATAGTGGCTCAAAATGAATATTTCCGTCTTCATCGGGATTTTTTTAGTGCGTTTAAAATACTTTCCTCCTCGTTGGTTAGTGGACCGGTGAAATAGAATAAAGAATTGGATAATACGAAACAGCACATAAAAGTTATAATTCACATAGAGATACATAGACACACAGACAAATTTCAATCTGCAATAAATGGTTTTAATCGTCTGGGAAGCATAAAATGTATATACTCGTATATCCATCTTCATCACAAAAAAAAATTGGGCGTTCATAATACTTCACCTTCTCATCGGATGGTTGGCCGGCAAAAAAAAATAGTATTACCCTCAAATAACACGCTCCCCACATCGTCCCTAATATCCCCCGAACTATCCCCATAGTGCGCTACAAAGGGTGCGGCAGCCTCAGAAAATGCAATTGCGCACACAGGGTCCATGTGGGCAATCCCCCGGAGAGCAGTCTCTCCATTATCGGGCGAAATTGCAGGAAATTCAATTGAATGGCCCCACTGTGATGCGTTCCGCCGAAGACAGGCGGCCAACTTTACACATCTTAAAAGCCGAAGTCACACCGCACCCAATAACCGTTATCTGGCGCAGACGGGATTCTCGATTATGGCTTCGCTAGAACACCTGTAATGACACCCTTAGTTCGTGTCTCTGCGGCGAGGTGCTTCGAGCGCGGTGCATCGTCAGAGAATATTAACTTTTAGAAATGGTATCCTGGATACAGTTGAATCGGTCATTAAAAAAAAAAAAATCATACAAGAGAGACAAAAAAATCGGTTGTGCTACCACAAAACTTTCTCGACAAGCAGACAACCCCCGCCTCCGCGCCATACCCCCCCCCCCACCCCCATCCGATAGCGATTGTGTCAAATGACTATGATAGCAAAAGTATCTATTGTTTTGTTCTGGTGGGCAATAGGATAGTTTAGGCCAATATGGTTCGAGGCCATAAGGCCCTACCATATTTAAAATTTTTTGCTTATTCGAGATTACAAAAAAATATATTTTTAGTTATTATTTGATATTATTTCATTAGCGGAGTTCTATTGCCATTAAATTGATGTCATGCACGAGAAACTTATGAAAAATAACCAGCATTGCTCAATCGAAACGGCGCAATGTTACTCTATGATAACGCACGACCACATAAAGTTTTAATAACTGTTGACAAATTCAATTCTCTACAATATGAATTTTTACCACATCCTCCATATTCACCAGATATTTCACCGAACGATTATTATATTTTTTTTAATTATTAATTCTTTGAGAAAAAAAATACAATAACCAAAATGATATTATAAAAGACTTTGAATGGTTTATTAAATCAAAAATTTTAGATTAAATCAAAAAATTTGGATTTTTATTAATAAAGCATATAATATATGGCTTGCCCAATCGTTAGCAGAAAGTCGTAGATGCCAATGGAAATTATTTCAGTTAAATTAAATAAATAATGTGAAACATTGCGCTTTTTGTTTTTAAGCTATTGCATAGCTTTTATCGCGGGCCTAGGCCAGCGCGGCGACCGAATGAAGAAATTTCTTAACGAAAATTAATGATTTTAAACTGATAATTACGTCTAAACGAGTACTGCTTACGATTCAAAAAAAATATATGTTAAACAAGAACATTTTCCTAATATTCTTAGATTTGAATATTTTAGATTTTGTATATATTACATAGTGTAATTAATTTGTGAAATTAGGTCTAACCGACCACAAAAACGACTACTACGCAAATACTATCTGGCGTATCAGGCACGTACCCAGGATTTTTTTTCGGGGGGGGATAATAATTTGAAGTACAAAATTTAAACGACGATTAATTTTCCTTCGCATTTAATGCTAGATAAAAGAACGTAAAATAAAGATGTCTGTTTACAAGTTTAAGTAAAGATTTGCAATAAATGTGATTATTATAAATAGAAAACCATAACAGTACAATACTTTATTACTTTTACTTAATTTTAAAAATTTTAACGATACAGCAAATTTTTCTTATGTTGATATACCTAATGTATTACAGAGTCTTTCTTTAGAACTATGTAGGTAAGTAGCTCTCTAACTAACATAGGATTTAATTAAATACAGTCTTGGTTGTAATAAGGCCTGTGATTCGGGAAAAATCTCGGTCGGGCTCAACAAAACACAAGTTACATGTTGGCTTTTCAAGATTAGATGATTATACTAAAATTTCCTAGAATGTATTAAGGTGCAATCCTTTAAATTGAAATGAATAAAAAAATCTGCTGTGGACGAAACAAGACTTTTCCAGCGATATCCATAGACGACATTTTTTTATGTGTGAAAAAAGTACAGCAAAGGAAGATTTAATTTACAGGAATGATATTTGACATAGGCACATTAAATTAACATCTTCCTTCTTGACTTAGCGCTCATCACATCGAGCACTTCCTCCGGAGTAGGAGAGTAAGCTGAGTGGGTAGACAGCAATGCTAAGCCAGTCAGTCGATCATCTCCTGTTTTATTCCTGACGAAAGATTTTATCCTTTTCATCGTAGAAAAAGACCTCTCCACCGACGCTGTGGATACGGGTAAAGTTATGAGTATTTGTATTAGCTTTCTGATGGAAGGAAAGAATCCATGATCGCACGCATCTAAGACTTTCATCAGGTCCGTTGGTTTGGTTTCAAAATCCTTCCATCTTGAACACCAGAGTCGATATTCAGCCTTCATGATAACTTCTTCAACATCATCGGGCCAATACATTTTCAACATTTCTAGGGTACTTGCTTTCTTCTCGTCAACATTTTTGGGTAGCACAACTTCTAGTGAGGAGAGCAAGTCTCGGTTCTTGCCGAACCTATCTTTCATACCACAGATTACGTCATCTAAACAAGGAATAAATAAAGCTCGTCTGTAATATTCTTCTGCGGAGTCACTGGGGGGATTGCTTCTTTTAGTTTGGTGACCTGTGACACGCGGTGGGTTTATTTCTATATCCAAAATATTCTCTGCTATTTCAGAACAAGATGAATAAAGTTTTGAAAACTCCTTTTCGACATCGTTTCGAATGTCCCTTAATTTCCTGGTGACACTTTCTGCGAATTCCATGGCAGAAGCCAGAGTGTGAGTAGGATTTTGCAGATATTTTGAAAGCGGTAATGTGAAGCTGAAGATTAATTCGCACGTTTTCAACGATATTAAAAAACAGCCTTTTTCCATCGCAGCCAAAAGAGTTGCTGCGGTCGACGAAACTGCTCTGTTTGTATTGGACAGTTCGCGCAATGTGACGACTATTGGGAGGAACAACTCACAAAAAACATTTATAGAGTCATGACGTTCGATGAACCTTGTTTCACACAAGCCCACGAGTCTTTTTCTTTTGATTTCGGGAGCGTATTTTTCTATGTTTTCTTTCAGTGTCTTTCCAGCTGCAGCATTGTTTCTCAATGTGTTGCATACTTCTTTGATAACGCCAAGAGCGTTTCTTACGTTAGACACAGAAAGAGCCTGCGACAGGACAAGATTTAAACGATGGGCTGTGCAATGCACGTACGCAGCTTTAGGGTATTGTTGTTGAATTCTTGCTTGTACTCCGTTGATCTTGCCGGCCATGTTGGCGGCACCGTCATATCCTTGACCGATTATTTTCTCTAAGTTAAGACCCAGCAAGCGGCATTTGTGAAGTATGGCTTCGCTTATCGCTTCAGCGCCTAGGTCGTATATGGGAATGAAAGCTAAAAAGTCTTCTCGAAGAATGCCTTCGTGAATATATCTTGCGCATACGGAAAACTGCTCTGTACCACTTATATCGAGGGTCTCGTCGCCAAGAATTGCGAAACACTCTGAACCGTTTACTTGGCTTACAATTCTCTTTTGTATTAGTTCTCCACATATGTCAATAATTTCATTTTGTATCTTTGGGCTAATATATGTAGCATTTTTAGAACTTTTTATTAAGTGCTCTTTTAACGAGTCGTCGTAAGCCGCCCTGTACCTTAGTAGCGCCCTAAACTTTCCGTCCTTTTCCACTGGCTTCTTCAGCGTTAGAGGACCGCTGTCATTGTCGCCTCGAAGTGGCAATTCTTGTTCTCCACACAAAATTATAGTTTCAATTATAGGTTTCAATGCTGCTCTATGTTGCTGTATTTCTGTTTGTCTTTGCGTATTTATTTGGCTTGCAATGTCTGGAATTTTTGAGGAAGTTATTCTTGTGAAGTTGATAGCGGCTAGTTGTGAAAACTGGTGGTATTTTGCAACTGAATGCTCGCGGAATTTTTCTGTAGCATTTTTCCAGTCTTTGAATGGTTTCGACACGAAACTACCAACAGTCTGGTGTGAACCTTTTCCAACATGCTCTGATCCGAACAGAACACAATACTTGCAGAAAGCACCATCGTTATCCGGGGAGTATGCTAACCATTCCCATTTCTGCAGCCAATCTTTACGAAATCGAAGTTTTCTTTTGCCGTATAATCGAGCTGGAAATATAAAGGACGAATCAGGAACGAAAGTGTCAGTAAGTACTGTAGTTCTCTGGGCATCATTGAGTATTATCGGCGAGCGTTTGTTATATATATAGCATTTGATACAATGCCAATGTCAGGAGAACTATCACTTATGAATACATCACTCTTTGTTTTAGTACTGCAACCTGGGGAACTATTAGTAGGCGGTTCTTCGTGGTTAGCAGAGCTCAATAACTGTTCCTCAGAAACACTATGATCCGGACTCGCAGGCTGTTGTTCTTCATATATGCTGTGGGACGGTTTCTCAGTGATGCCCCCTATGTTGACACTATCGCCAAAGGTTGAGTTTTCAACGAAAGACGCCCTTTTTTTAGGCGCAGGTTTAAAAAAAGTGTCAATTCTCTTCATTGAATTTGATGGAGAAAATGTAGACACGGACGGATCACGAATACGACCGCGACCGCAGTGAAGCGGCGACCGACTGAAGCCGGCGCTGGAGGGTGTTGGTAGCATCGTCTGGCGCCCGGCTTCAGAGAGGACCCGGCCAGTGTTGCCAGATAGTCAAGCGGTGAAATCCCGACATATCGCTAAAAACCCGCTGGGAATTTTTTTTTTAGGATTTGAAATACAACACTTCAAACATTTCGGGGGGGGGATAAGTCCAGTGTATCCCCCCCCCTCGGTACGTCCCTGTGGCGTATTATTATGAAACCTGCACCATTTTAAAGCTAATTTAGTTATCTATCTTTTTATCTGCGATTTTTTTCGAATAATCCGTTTTTTTTGCTTTATCGAATAAAAACTTCTTGCGCGGCGCTCTATCGGAAGACGTTTAAATTATTCCGAATCATTTGCTTCCGCAGCCGCAAATGATTCGGAATAATTTCAACGTTTTCCGATAGAGCGCAGTTATCTGATATCAGAAAAAATAAAATAAATAAATAATTATAATTGCATAAGTTGTTAAAAATGCTATGCAATAGCTTTACCGCGGCAGTCCCCGAGTGCCACACGTATTTTTTTATTTATATTAAACGCCCGTTTCATAGTTACCAACTTAATAATATAATACTACTAGCTGACCCGGCGAACTTCGTACAGCCTAACAGTCAATGAATGTCGTGTTACAGATTAGCTGAACTTAATTTATGATTTTATGAAAGTAATACAATAAATACAAAATAAGTATTAAGTTCACTACTTTATTAAGATAGTAACACAAAAAGAAATATAAAAGTACAAACAATAAGTATATCAGCAAGTCAGCAAGACATGATTGAATTGAACTATTTACATATTGTGCAGCATGGGAGGCACTCGGTTTAATTCTCTTCATTGAAGCACCTTGTGATATACGACATTTTTTGTTTTTTAATCTGGAGCAAGAACAAATAAAGCGGATTATTTGCCGACACGTGAACATGCCACGTACAACTGACCATGAGAAATACACGGATTTACATTTTGTATGGGAAAATGTTTTTTCTTTCATTTTATTTTTTTGTTATTTTCCAAAGTTTTAAATAGTTACTCTGCTATTCGGGACGGAGACAAATAAAACAAATCAAAAACCATGAAAATCGTTCTAGCCGTTCTCGAGATATAAGTGTTCGAACAAACCCGACTTTGTTTTATATATATATATATATATATATATATATATATATATATATATATATATATATATATATATATATATATATATATATATATATATATATATATATATATATATATATATATATATATATATATATATATATATATATATATATATATATATATATATATATATATATATATATATATATATATATATATATATATATATATATATATATATATATATATATATATATATATATATATATATATATATATATATATATATATATATATATATATATATATATATATATATATATATATATATATATATATATATATATATATATATATATATATATATATATATATATATATATATATATATATATATATATATATATATATATATATATATATATATATATATATATATATATATATAATATATATATATATATATATATATATATATATATATATATATATATATATATATATATATATATATATATATATATATATATATATATATATATATATATATATATATATATATATATATATATATATATATATATATATATATATATATATATATATATATATATATATATATATATATATATATATATATATATATATATATATATAAATATATATATATATATATATATATATATATATATATATATATATATATATATATATATATATATATATATATATATATATATATATATATATATATATATATATATATATATATATATATATATATATATATATATATATATATATATATATATATATTGTGACATAGATAGTTGGGGAATACCTTTGGTGACCTATAGAATCTATAGTAACCTGTAGAAACTAGAATCACCTTAGTAAAAGTCACTTGTTTTTAATAGAATTCGATTTATTGGGATCTTAGTCCCAGATACGAGAATATAACACTAATCATTAAAAGTAGAGCAAAAGACGTGCGATCCTTATCCAGGGTCGGCTTACAAAGTATTGGATTTTAGAACACTTATTGGATTGTAGCACGTGGGGACACGGGAATGTAGGATGTGACGATCTTCGACGGAGTCGCGTTTCTTTTCGGCTGGCCGATCCCCGTTCTTCCTCTTCCCGCTCTACGCCGTGCTTTCCCACGGGAGACGGCGGCTGATGCACATGCGACGGGCGGCACTCTCGTACGTGCGATGATGTTTACGTTGGTCGCGGTCGACCGTCTTGCGATTCGGTAGGTAGATCGGCAGGAATGGTCCAACGGAGAAGATTAATCCGATAGGAGAATCCCTGTAATTACACAGGAGCAATAAGTGGGAGAGAAGGAAAATGAGGAGTCAGTTTGCCCAATCCTAGGGAGTCGGCTCACTCTTCAATCCATCCCTTCCCAACCGAACGGATAAGGATTCATCTTGTATCTAAATATTGCACAACCGCTTCAAAACTCACCGGGTTAATTTATCTGATTACGTGCACCACGGGATTCTCAATTAATATCGACCGCACCAGCTGAATTGCGAATTCGAAAAAGAAAGGGCGGAAACATGGCCGTCTAATGATGGATTCTTACTCGACTCGTTTAGGCTTCCGGTGCTTAATTTACATTTATTTTATTAATTTGAATAATTGTTACAGTATTTTTATAAAATACTAGATTTAATTTCTAGTTGAGCGGATCTGATTTAATGTGGCTAAGTGTCCGCGTTTTTACGTACGGAATTTAATTACCAATGTTAATCATGATTTTGTGTATTAAAAATTGTATAATACCCAAATAAATTATTGTATTAATTTTCCTAGCATCCTGGTTTATAATTTGATCTTTCTTTATTTTTACCGACTTAATTAAAATTATTCTTTTTCCTAAAATCCATTTTCATAACTGAATACAAGATTTAAATGTGGCAATCGACTAGCCGACAATAGATTCGTTGTCAATTGTACGCTTGTAGATACTACGATAGTCGTATGTCGTATCTGACAGTCCTAGCTTGCAAGGCTTGTGAATTGCATCAAGATGGCGCTGCATGCATCTCATGCGTGTGTGTATTGTTGTTTACTTAAAGTGCAATGCGAATTTATCGGGGAAAACAGCAATCGTGTCACAATCCCCCCGCCTCGAACCGAAAATTCACGGAAGCAGCGGAATTTTCGCCTAATTCACGTAAGTACCATAACATTCAACATTCCTACACGCTTCCCAAGTTTGACAGCTTTAAACACGCGCTGATTATAACCTGTGAACTCACTTGACTCTGGGTCAACGATGCGCCCCTCACGCGTCCGACCCGGGATCCAATCCTTCCTTATTCTATTCAAGGATAAGCCCTTATTCGATTCAAGGAACCTACTTTTAAGGATTAGCCCAAGAAGAACGTTGAACAGCTCGGTAATTAATCTTTCATACAAGCTCTTACATTCTTTCAATCATAAATCTCTGCATTCATCACCATCTATAATACGGTAGCCAATCCAATAGGCATACCGATCCTTTCATTCGACACTGAAACCCTAAATAACGTGTGCTACTGTGTCACACCAATATCGTTGACACCTCATCGAAGCCTCACTTTCCTGCCTAGAACGCTTTGCTGCACTGCTACTTAAATAAAACTTTACTTTTCAGAACGAACGCCTTGTCGCATTGGTTCCACTGAAACTGCGGCAACCTGTTGTGTGCACTGGACCCATATTCGATAATGTTCCAGTCTAACTACACCAACCTAATAACAACCACCATATAATGTTTGTGGATATGATGAATAACATCACAACAGAAATTGCTTCATGGATTACATTCGGAAAACAACACTATGACGTATAAAATAATCAAAACAAAACGCTCACTATACAAGTCGCTGAACAACCACCGAATGACAAGGTAAACCCAATTTTCTCACTAGAAATATCCTGATATTGCTGAATGATATTATCGGCAATAAGCCGTTGTTCTACACTTAAATACTCATAATCGGTAATTATAGGTTCGATTAAACGACAAGTATTGATCTCCGAAGTATTACAAGTTCTTAAAAATTGCATATCATTAGGAATTAGGCCAAATTTTTCCCAGACATCTATACCTAAAATCAATGGTATATTTATGGCTGGAATAATGTAAAATATACACACTATCGTAACACCTTTAATTGTTACTGGTAGTATTTTAATAGAAATTTGAATTTTTAATTTTTTATGGTTTTTTAATTTAGATTTACGATTTAGTATAATCCAATACTTAGATAATTTTGCTGGGCGCCAATTGTGACATAGATAGTTGGGGAATACCTTTGGTGACCTATAGAATCTATAGTAACCTGTAGAAACTAGAATCACCTTAGTAAAAGTCACTTGTTTTTAATAGAATTCGATTTATTGGGATCTTAGTCCCAGATACGAGAATATAACACTAATCATTAAAAGTAGAGCAAAAGACGTGCGATCCTTATCCAGGGTCGGCTTACAAAGTATTGGATTTTAGAACACTTATTGGATTGTAGCACGTGGGGACACGGGAATGTAGGATGTGACGATCTTCGACGGAGTCGCGTTTCTTTTCGGCTGGCCGATCCCCGTTCTTCCTCTTCCCGCTCTACGCCGTGCTTTCCCACGGGAGACGGCGGCTGATGTACATGCGACGGGCGGCACTCTCGTACGTGCGATGATGTTTACGTTGGTCGCGGTCGACCGTCTTGCGATTCGGTAGGTAGATCGGCAGGAATGGTCCAACGGAGAAGATTAATCCGATAGGAGAATCCCTGTAATTACACAGGAGCAATAAGTGGGAGAGAAGGAAAATGAGGAGTCAGTTTGCCCAATCCTAGGGAGTCGGCTCACTCTTCAATCCATCCCTTCCCAACCGAACGGATAAGGATTCATCTTGTATCTAAATATTGCACAACCGCTTCAAAACTCACCGGGTTAATTTATCTGATTACGTGCACCACGGGATTCTCAATTAATATCGACCGCACCAGCTGAATTGCGAATTCGAAAAAGAAAGGGCGGAAACATGGCCCTCTAATGATGGATTCTTACTCGACTCGTTTAGGCTTCCGGTGCTTAATTTACATTTATTTTATTAATTTGAATAATTGTTACAGTATTTTTATAAAATACTAGATTTAATTTCTAGTTGAGCGGATCTGATTTAATGTGGCTAAGTGTCCGCGTTTTTACGTACGTAATTTAATTACCAATGTTAATCATGATTTTGTGTATTAAAAATTGTATAATACCCAAATAAATTATTGTATTAATTTTCCTAGCATCCTGGTTTATAATTTGATCTTTCTTTATTTTTACCGACTTAATTAAAATTATTCTTTTTCCTAAAATCCATTTTCATAACTGAATACAAGATTTAAATGTGGCAATCGACTAGCCGACAATAGATTCGTTGTCAATTGTACGCTTGTAGATACTACGATAGTCGTATGTCGTATCTGACAGTCCTAGCTTGCAAGGCTTGTGAATTGCATCAAGATGGCGCTGCATGCATCTCATGCGTGTGTGTATTGTTGTTTACTTAAAGTGCAATGCGAATTTATCGGGGAAAACAGCAATCGTGTCACAATATATATATATATATATATATAGTATATATATATATATATATATATATATATATATTTATATATATATATATATATATATATATATATATATATATATATATATATATATATATATATATATATATATATATATATATATATATATATATATATATATATATATATATATATATATATATAATATATATATATATATATATATATATATATATATATATATATATATATATATATATATATATATATATATATATAAATATATAATATATATATATATATATATATATATATATATATATATATATATATATATATAATATATATATATATATATATTATATATATATATATATATATATATATATATATATATATATATATATATATATATATATATATATATATATATATATATATGTATATATATATATATATATATATATATATATATATATATATATATATATATATAATATATATATATATATATATATATATATATATATATATATATATATATATATATATATATATATTATATATATATATATATATATATATATATATATATATATATATATATATATATATATATATATATATATATATATATATATATATATATATATATATATATATATATATATATATAGATTATTAAAATCGCTTCTAAAAGTTTTCGTACAAATTGTATCTAACAATAAAATCCACAAAAAAAAAATATTAATCAAAGATTAAAAAAAAAACAATAAGCATAATAATATAATGACGCAGCATGGAGGAGGGAAGGGTGAGAACGCGAATTAAATTGTTCTTTGTACAAGCAACTCGGTGCTGTATAGTAGGCGCGCGACCTTCGAGAAATCGGCGGCTGTGGAAACGGCCCGGTGTGCGCCGCCCTCGACCGCCGCTTTATACCCCGCACTATCCAAGTACTATTGTTGCCTTTTTTGTAGTATTTGGATAGTGCAGGGTATTAAGCGGTCGGGCTTTAAGCGCGGTATTAAACGCGGTATGAAACGTCAGGTGTTACATACTTCAGGCGGTAAATTCGTTTTATTCTATTTATATTATTAGGCTGTGGTCAGGGGCGGCAAACACTCGCCGCCGATTCCTCGTAGGTCGCGCGTTTACAGCATATTTGTATGTGTAAAACATTCCAGACACTGGATCCATGTACAAACGTTAGATTTTCTTAAGAAATCTATTTTCTCTGTTATTTTTTAATATTTATGTCCGTTTCCGCATCTCAAAAATGAGTTGTCCAATTTCAAAAACTCTTCCAAAGATCTGTTTCAGTTATCAATGGCAAGTGCTGGTTAGATTTAAGGTTAAATAAAAGCTGCCACACAAAGTGACCTCTTTTAAATGACATTTTTAGCCGTGCGATCAGGGCGAGATGGGGCGAAGATGAGAAATGGCAACCGAGGATCAAATGAGTATTTTTTTTAATATCGTGCTTTAAATTCATATTAAACTTAATAAAATATATCGTAATATTGTAGTTTTTTGAAATATCGTACTTTCTAAAAATATAGTACATATTTTAAAAAATGTACTTTCATAAAATATTGTACTTTCAAAGAATTCGTTTATTAAAAAAATGTCGTACAATCTTAAATTAATTATCCGATTTTTTCGGTTTTTGTTTCATTCGTTGTATGGATGAGCGGATTTGAGCTGCCACATTCAAACCAATCCGAGTCTAAGCCTAGCGTTTTAGAAAGTACTTGTCGTTCGTGTTACTTATACTTTTTATATTACTTTTAATATTTCCTGAAAGAGAATTGAAGGAAATTCGAGGACGCGAGTAAAAGTAAGTAAAAGCACATACGTGTTCAATTATGCGCACCTGTGCCCATCTTCAAAGCTGCACGACATTTATAAGGTGTACGTCTGTCGCAATATAGAATAGGTAGTGGAATACCGTACCTTCGCAAGCCAAGGCCATAAAATAAATGTTGCCACACCATTTAAACTTACTTTTCTTTATATTATTAGCGATAATTAAAACCTTGTGAAACATAGGTTTATATGTCACTTTATCAATGCATAAAGCACAAACTATTAATGGGACAACGATTCCACTACACGTTTGAAAGTTGAACGTTTGAAGTCAAATGCAGATTGATTATTATAACTCGAGGCTAGATGAATGTAGTAGTGAAATACATAAAAGGATGTAATACCCATATAGTCCAGTCAATGAAAAAACCCTAAAAGGATATGGAAGCATTACAATTTTTGACTTTCGGACTTTGTTTGGACTTGTGAGGAGGTAAACATACTAAAATTCCCCACTCCAGGCCTAGAAGGTGCTTTTTTTTCATTTTTCGCCTTTTTCTCGGAAACTATGCTTCCAAGGTAGAACAAAATTAAAGCTGATGAAGTATACCACCATATTGTATATTCATAGATTGCATAGCTAGATTGATATTCGTCCCAAAGCAGTAGAATAATTAAAAATAGGAAAATTATTTTTTTCTGCAAAATCTCACAATTTACACATAAATTTAAAATTGCTATAACTTTTGTACAGTTGAAGACAAAATATCAATGTATTATGTATTCTTGAATAAAATTTAATCTTCTACAACTTTCTTTTTCACGACTTTTTCGGCCGAGGAGTTAACTAGTCAAATAAGGCAAAAAAAGTCCGGCATTTTGTTCTTTTTTCAAAATTAGCGAATTTGGAGGGCGGATATCTAGAAAACTATGTGAGATAGCGTTAAATAAAACAACCATCTTATGGTATATTTCATTACCTTTAATTTTGTATAATCTTAACTTATCACTTAGACGCATAATTTCCGAGATATACGCGAAAAATCTAAAAAAGGTCCTTTTACGTTGTCCCCCCCCCCCCCCTCCTTACCACCTAGGATTAGGGAGTTTTGGTATGTTTACCTCCTAACAAGTCTACACAAAGTCCCAAAGTCAAAAATTGTGATCCTTTCATTTCTCTTTACACCCCCTTATTGAGCATTAATTTACAGAACAATGTAGATTCGGCAACTTCATGAAATCAGCTGATGGCGACGTTACGGTCAACGTTGATAAGTTACTTAAAACTTCAATGTAACCAAATACTTATGCTTGACGGTCAAGAACTTTAAGATGATATGAGGACGCTACCATTTGCAGCGTTTGCAGTCTCGTCGTATGATCTTTGTCGTTATTAATATGCAGTTTTAAGAAATTTATCAATATGTATCTTTTATCTGTATTTTTTAATTTGCAAATAAAAATAAATAGTTTATTAGGTGTAGTGGTTTGAACTAAAAATTATGTCGACGGAAATAAAAAATAGGATGCTGTCTCGTATTACCGATGCTTGTGGCCACTTGCAAGCGAAAGACATAATATTCTCTCACCAAACAATTTTATTTATTAGATCACTTTTAAATGCAAGAGCACGAATAAAAACGAATTTTGATCAATATTACACATGCTTTTAAAATTAGGTATTCATCTGTCTGAGGCCAGGTTAAATAGAGCGTAAATTAAATGTAACCGTTTTTCTAATGTGCCCAGTAAAGTAGAACCCAGTCTGCCTTGCTAGACACTCCTAGGATAAGGCGAGCTCTCTTTCTGGGACTTATTGGAGTGCCACGGTTGTGCACGCCCTCATTAATAGGTTAATTGTAAAAACACATTTTTTAAAACAAGCTTTTATTAAAATGCTCTGTGCCGAGCCGACCCTAAGTGCATCAGCCATGTTAAGTTGAAACTTAGAACGGGCTATCATAATTGAATGCGTATACAAAATTTCGTGACTGTGCTGTTGGCCGTTGAGGAGCCCCTCGTCAGGAGTCAACCCTGTGCGCAGCAGTAATGTCATGATGAAACATATAACGGGCTATCATAATTGAATGCGTATACAAAATGTCGTAACTGTGCTGTTGACCGTTAAGAAGTCCCCTCGTCGGTGGCCAATCCTGGGTGCAGAATCAGGTCATACCTACTCACCATAAGAAAACATTGTCATCGGAATTGAACCAACATCTAAAATTTTAACTTCATATGATATAAGAGAAAGTGGTTCTAATTCTACTTACAAGATTGACCTAAACAAACATACTGACAAACATTGTAAGGTAAATAAAATCCTGTAAAAATGATAGCAATTTGAAAATTGCCTCCTTAAATGTCCACCTTAGGCCTGCGTCGCGACACCTGTGTCGCCATCGTAGACTCAGCGCACATGTTGAGTGCGTTCGCAGTGCGGTGGCCCGGCAGTAAAAATTTCTCCCACACCTGCTGCGGCGTAAATAATGTCACAACGGCCTTGAAGAACTTCCTTAATAAATTTAATTTGTCCATTACCGAGTTTGCGGGGGTTCCGCGTTTAGTTTTCGTTTTATGGCCACAGTGTTGGGGTCAACTACACGTATTGTTTTAACGTAGCTTTTACTAAGTTTTTAAATACGTCTGTATATCTATTAGGTACAACATATATGAGTGTATACATAATATACAAGAAGAAGTGCTATTATACAAAATTTAATCAAAAAGCATCCATCGTTTCTTGAATTACAAGAATATCAAAATGTATTTAATCGAGGAAGATAGGGCTGCTCCACTTGTTTTGTATGAGTTCCACTGTTCCACTATTAGGTATATTTTATAATATGATGATGTATCAATAAAATATACAAATACCAATTTACATACTTTATAGATACCAAACTAATCATATCAAACATAACTAATACGATTTAAAACCTTTTTAACTCAGGCTTCAGGTGAAATTAATTTTACTCTTCATGTAAAAATAATTAATGCAGTGATCAAACAGTGTGTCGCGATCAGTGGCTCGTCAAGAGACCCTTGGGGGTCGCAGTGTGTCTAAAAATTAAAATCGAAAATATTACAAAATATTTATTTATATAATATGCAAACATTTACAGCTTTGAAGGAAAAACATATTTATTATGTTTTTTGCTATTGCTTTTACTAAACATTATGTTAATCTTATATGGAAAAAGTTTGGTACAGCGTCGAAACTGAAAAACGATTAAAATTAAAGTGGTATTTGAATAAAAGTAATAGTGGTTTTTTATCAAAAACTTATTTATTGGATGCAAACAGTTACAGTTGTATGAGAGACTAAGGTTAGAGAAATACAGTCTAAGGAGGGGGGGGGGGGGGGGGAGCGTAAGAGTTTTTTTTACTGAAAAGGGGGTCGCGATCTAAAAAAGTTGAAAACACTGAATTAATGAATCGTCTTTATTACACAAAATAAATAATTACAATACTGTTTGGACTCGTTGATTAGGCGTACAAACTCTTACAGCCTACCCTAATTTAAGTTTTGACTAGTTTAAAGTAGGAATAACAGAAAAATATAACAGATATATGTTTAATATCCTAAACGTCAGGTGGCGGACTGTATTTTAGGTAGGGCTGGTAAGATCTGAACAGCCAAGATAAAGCCAGTAATTAAAAAAGGAGCATCTTAAAACATCACATTTTCCTTAGCTGCTTTGCTAATAGATATCTACCAAAGACGCTGGTGCAGGTCCCGATGATGCTTGCCGAAGTACGCAGCACTTGCAAGAAAGACTTTATTATATTTTCTCTGTCGCGGACAAATCGAGAAATCACGGTGTGTTGCGAACACGCACGCATTACGGACTATTTTTTAATGAATAGAGGGAATTAAAAATAGTGGACAGGATTGGACACTAAGCGTGTCCAATATGTCCATGTGTTTTTTTTAAATATATATCATCGTAGTTATGTACAGTTTTTGTTCAGTAAGATAATGTAGAACATTTCATAGAACATTTGATATCTCTGCCATACCCGCCCGGTGGGATAGGTCGCATTATCTTGCATTGGTCACAAATTTCCGTTGGGATAAAATTAACGAAATGTCATTTTCAATTTAGTTGATTGAATGCAATAACAACACACACACACACACATGTTACACCCAAATTTACATATAAACACTTCATAGTAGGGTTGGTTGTAAGAGATTATCGTATGATAATAAACCCGACCACACTAAAATTTCACAATAAATAATAGAAACAAATAACGAAATCATTGAGCAGTGTCTCGCAATATTCCTGCTAAGATTCAAGTATTCCTGTAAATCAAGTAAGTATTCCTTGAATAATCAAGTATTCCTTTATTTTTATTATTTATTTAAGAATTAATTACTATAAAACATTGATTTGCTTACAAAAATAACAGGAGCCGAATGGCAAAACCTTAAACCTTTTGCTTATTTGATTCTGTCACCCAACTGGGACTAGCCCGTTCTAGGGTGGACAGGACTCTAATATTACAATCAAGTTTACTTGATTGCTTGATTGCTTACAAATGTACAAGTTTTAGTAAAAAGCTAATAACGCTAAATTGCCCTAAAATTTAGTCTTTAAAAAAATAATAGTAATAATAATAATAAAAAATATTAAAATATTCAATTCCAATTACATTATATAATCGGTAATAAAATTCGATTAAATAATATAAATACATTTATATGTAAGAAAATGTTAACACGACTTCGTAGCTAATTGTCCTATCTTTATTGTCCTATATTCTGTATTAGGAACATGTACACGATGTCTCAGTTGCCGGACCTGATTCACGAGTGCCAAATCAGCACTAAAGAGGAAAATATTATGCTCCTAAATATTTTCCTCAGAATGGACCTACCAAGACGTGCCTCGAGTAAAGGAGTGTAAGACTATTCTTACACCTTCTAAGAATCCTGCCTCAGGGTGAACAGCCTTGAGACGCCATATGCTCGAAAGCCGGGCCAATGGACCCGGCTCACACGAAGCCCCACCTAACAGTACGAGAAGTGAAAGAAGTCACAGGCCTATATACAGGGCCTGTCGACCGATATTCGACAGTTCGACTTTGAATAACATAATATTTTCATGTTGCTAACATATTATATTTTCTGACCGACAAAAAATTCAATTGACTTCATGCACTTCCGCAGTCACATCATGCGCGTAATACATCAGAAATAATGGATTCGCGGTAGGAAAAACTAGTGTAAGGTTTGGCGCGGCGAGACTCAGAGCCGTGTTGCAAAATGATTTCCCTCGTGGTTAAGTACACAGATCAAGATAACGTCCGCACGTAGCAGTATTATATACCGTCCTCTAAGCCATTACGTAATGGGAAGTTATAATAAGTTGAATGGCGGGATGAAATAGTGCTACGAAATGTATTCCCTCGTGCAGCGATTGTATTCCCTCACAAAGCCATAAAGGACATTTTTATAGTTTCGGGAGCTAAGGGGACCTTGCTGAGTTGGTCACGAAGACCCATTCTGTTCAGGGTTGGTCACACTCACGGGTCAACACCCATCCGACGGCCTCCACGCATGAAGTGCGAGCCTGGGTAGGACTCTGGCCTTAGGGTTAGTTTCCCCTAGGAATCAACCTTCCGGTGCTCCTGAACGGTCTGCGCTCCGTGCGGCGTAAGCCAATGGATTGCGCTCTCTGACTAACATCTTGCGGTGTCGACTACAACGGGCGAGCCCGTCACCACAGGACGTTTTAACGATTAGTCGTTCTGTCGCCCTGCAGTGAACGTAGAAGACTTTGGACAGTACAATTCTACGTCCAGCTACGTCACAACCCGTGAGAGTCCAACGCCTTACCGCGAGTGAGCCAGGAATAAACCCGGCGGGCTCGAGATACTCGCACCCTCACTTCCAATTGTGACCAGATTTCTCCGGTCTCTCGATTGGTTCCGAGTTCGAGGTCGCTTGCGCGGTCCTCTCCCTTACGAAGCGGTGAAACGGAGTGCACCGAATCAATCGCGGACCAAGGCGTCCTTTGCCCGACTCTGAACCGGGATCGGATGGCCAATGGTCATTTCAAGAGCAGTCGCCGTAAGCTAGACAACTACCCCCGCTCTATAGGAAACAATACAGTTGATGTTGACCCGTGAGTGTGACCGACCCTGAAACAGAATGGGTCTTCGTGGCCAACTCAGCAAGGGCCCATTAGCTCTCTGACTAACAGTCGGGAGAGTCTGGAAGCAGTACTGTTTCCTATAGAGCGGGGGTGGTTGCGGACCTTACGGCGACTGCTCTTGAAACGACCATCGGCCATCCGATCCTGGGTGAACAGCCGGGCAAAGGATGCCGTGGTCCTCGATAGATTCGGTATACACCGTTTCACCGCTTCGTAAGGGAGAGGACCGCGCAAGCGACCTTGAACTCGTAACCAATCGAGAGACTGGAATAATCTGGTCGCAATTAGAAGTAAGGGCGTGATTGTAAGCCCGCTGGGTAACACTCCAAGGCGTTGTCCTCTTACGGTTTTGTGGCTTGAAGGTGGACTGTTTTGTCCAAGTCTTCTGCGCTTACTCCAGAGAGATAGAACGACTAATCGTTAAAACTTCCTGAGGTGACGGGCTCGCCCGTTGTAGTTGACAAGTCTAGTTAGTTTCGGGATTCGTAAATGCCTTACTAATCCGTATTGAGTTTCATGACATTCAATATACCTTTTCTGCTGTATTTTCTACGAGTAAATTAAAACGTAACTTCCCGTTAGGAGGCCGTAAACGAAATTTTGCGCATTTCGTGAATTTACGTAATTTTGCAGACGTGAATTTAAGGTTAAAATACTGTATTTCTATAAGTTTTATTACACAACATAAAAGATCATTTATATTATTGTCTAATGAGTGAGCTACTTTTTTGAAAATTATTATAGAATTTTGATTAATTGACCTTAAACCGGCGACTGTTTGTGATTTTTTGCTGTAAGAGGTTTAGAATATAACATACAAATACGAATCGTTTTGACATCTAAACGGTATAAAAAATTACAATGTATTGTTGTGAAAGTCCTCTATATAATAAGTGAATCACTTTTTACTACTTTCATATAAAATTGTTGATAAAAAAAATATTAAACTTTGTCAATTTTTTTTGAAAATGGGCGAAGAAATGCTTTTGATTTTGGCCTTTTAGAACTCTCGTTCATAAAATAAAAACAACAGAAATAAACTTTAGTTCAATATCAATCCATTACCTCAAAAAAAAATGCAAAACAATAATTAAAATTGGCAATAAAGTCTTTTAAAACAATCTAATTCTCGCGTTATGATATCGCCTATGATACGATTCACGCCTCAAGTCAGCTAGTCCCCGCCGAGCGCTTCCAAAGGGTGGACCTATCTCTTTGGCTCCGAAAATCCTACCTACCTATAGTTATATTATACCATTGATTATAGAGGTATCACGGCCCACATTGATTTCGTACACGGCCTCTTAAAGGTAACTAATAGGTCTGTAAGCGCTTCTACTCGCTGGAGTGCATTATTGTAAAGTTTTTAAGATAGATTTTTAGGTACAACACTTAGCTTTTGGTATATACATTTTAACAACGTTTATATCTCAATAAATAATATGACGTAAATAGTTTACCTTGAATAATGCAAGGTAGTATAGCGTTGCACTATCATTCGCTCACAGCGACGGAGTCTTCAGAGCACGCGAGTAATCCTCTTTATGTTCGTTCTCTTCTCCATCTTTACCCCGAGTGGAAAAGTTTAGTTTAATTAAATCTCCCTTTAAAGTGAAAGATCCTCGTCTAATCTACAATTTGCTGGAAATCTGAGGTATTAGCTCAACTAGTGCCGGCGTCGCATTGTGGGAGTTAAAGATTGAAAAAATTGGTAAAAAATACTCTTAACTTTTTGCAGTCGACTATTATACTCAAATATAATACCACGAGCTGGCCAACGTAAGCATGATAAACATCGTAAGCTCCAAAAACCGCCCGGATCTGACAAATATCTCCAAGAATTAACACATGTATCGAATAGCGAAGATACCGAGAAATCCGAGAAATTTTAAAGGGCTATCATAATTGAATGCATATACAAAATTTCGTTTCTGTGCTGTTTACCGTTGAGGAGTCCTCTCGTCGGGAGCCAACCCTGGGTGCGACAGCAATGTCATGGTGAACTTTAGAGCGGGCTATCATAATTAAAGGCGTATACGGAATTGTGTAAGGTTGACCGTGGAAGAGTAGCCTCGTCGGAAGCCTATCCTGGGTGTAGATCGGAACATGCACACCATAAAAATGCATTGTCTTCGAAACTAAACCAATATGTAAAATTTCAAATTCATTGGATAAGAGAATAGTTTTTAGAGATCGTTAATATCGCACAATTCTCTTTCAATAAGATATAATTTGTGGTTTTTCTTTAATTGGGGTGTTTTTCCTTCCTGGCATATTTTTTTGATACTAAGGGTTAGCTTGTTGTAACATATCATTCCGACGTCGTTAAGATCCTTTTTAAAAAGTTGCAGTTTTGGACTCGAAAGGATCAGATTATTTCTTCCTCTGGTAAAATGTAAATGGGTATCTGATTGTATCGTTTTTCTGTTTTTTTTTTATAATCAAATTAATGCATTCTAACAAGTATAGAGATGGAGAGGTGATGATTTTAAGCCTTTTGAAATGACTACTGCACGATTCGACATAACCCAGATTACATAAAATTCAAATGGCACGTATTAGCAGCGAAAAAATATGTTGCATTAGATCGATATTGCATTGCGCCTAGAAAGGAACACCATAACGAAGAAGACAGTCAAAATAAGCGTAATAAATAGTTTTCGTATCCTTAGAACTAATAATTTTTCGTTTTTGGAGCAACATAAAACAGGCACTAAAAAGTTTGTCTCTTCATTGTTTTCCGTGCGCATTCCATCTCAAATGATTATCTAAAACTTAGCCAAGAAATTTGTGAGTACTAACATCGGTTATGTTGCTTCTCCCAATATGTACCTGTGGAGTCCTTTTAATTTTATTTAGCTGAGAGGATATAAACATCGAAACTGTTTTGGACGTGTTGAGGGATAACTTTATGGTTTCGGATGTGGTATTATCCTTATAAATAATATGAGAAGGCGCAATTGAGTAACACTACACACGAGCGCCGAGCGTGAAGCGAATGACACAAATATCGCTATTTGCGGGAGCTGATCTTGAGTGTGTGCGTGGTCGCAATCGGAGACACAGAAGCGAGCGCTTCGCCCGAGTGATTGCAAACGACTGGCGCGCGGCGGCGGCGGCGGCGGAGATCAGTGATGACATGCCGATAATCGCGGCGCGCATTTATCGATCGAACGGCCGTCGACCAAACCTGTATGGCATCCACATGCGAGTGTTGTGTTTTATGATGTGTGTGTAGGGAGGTTGCCTACATCACCCCCTTCCAAAGACCGTCAAGGGCGATAGTGATCAGTAAAATTCACTCGACGTCCAGAACGTGTAACGTAATCTTTTCGGACCTCTGGTAAAGGGTCTACATTGTATACAGACAAAGTGAATATCGGTTTAAGTCTGTCTATAGACACTGTCATTTCTTTGTTATTGAATATAATTTTAAACACTTTGTCGCCTCTGGAAATTACTTTATGGGGGCCGGAATATGCAGGTCGGAGGGAACCTCGTGATACGTCTTCTCGAAGGAATACGTGATCGCAGGTTTTGAGTTCCTTATAAATAAACACTTTGGGCTTACAATGGCGTGAAGCTGGAGAAGGCCTTAATTTTTCGGCAAAGTTCCTGATTCTAGCGACGAATTCGGTTGTGTCGGTGGTCCCGGCGGTGGAAGGCTCGAAAAAATCGCCTGGTAATCTCAGCGACTCGCCGTAGACTAACTCTGCTGCGGATGCCTGTAAGTCATCTTTAAAGGCAGTTCTTACGCCAAGGAGGACCCATGGCAGTGACTCTGTCCACCTGTCATTTGCATGGCATATTATCGCGCTCTTGAGTTGCCTGTGGAACCGTTCGACCATACCGTTGCAAGCCGGGTGACACGCTGAGGTTCGTCTGTGTTCAAATCCGGCTATTTCCGACAAGCATTGAAATAAAACCGATTCGAACTGACGTCCGCGGTCGGTCGTTATGACCGTCGGGCAACCGAACCGAGAAATCCAGCTCGACAGCAAGGTTTTTGCAACAGTTTCTGCTGTAATATTATCTATAGGTACTGCTTCTGGCCATCGGGTAAATCTGTCCACGGCCGTTAGACAGTACGTATAGCCCTGCGATACAGGAAGAGGACCGACGAGGTCAATGTGGATCTGTTTGAAGCGTGCTCGTGGTAAGTTGTATGTACCTAGAGGCGCAGTCACGTGACGGTTGACTTTCGACCGCTGGCACGGTATGCAACTACGCGTCCATTCCCTGCAGTCCTTTCTTATGCCTGGCCAAACAAACCGCTCTGCTATCAATCTGGCCGAATTGTTAGCGCCAGGATGGCTAAGAGAATGCAGGCTGTCAAAAACTTGCTTCCGGTGGATCTTAGGGACATACGGTCTGGTAGACGATGTACTGACGTCGCAGTACAAGGAAGATTGACTTCCTGGAACCTGAAGTTTTTCCAGCTGCAAGGACGAGCAATCGCTCAAAAGCTTTTGGAGTTCAGGGTCTGGAGCTTGACTTTGTGCGAAGACTTCGAGGCTTACTGGCGCTCCTAGTTCTTCGATACGCGATAATGTATCTGCGACCACATTGTCTTTGCCAGATATATGGCGGATATCGGTAGTGAACTGCGAGATGAAGTCAAGGTGTCTATACTGCCTGGGCGAACAGTTGTTTTTCCTTTCGTGGAATGCAAAACTGATCGGCTTATGATCAGTATAGACAATGAAGTGCCTTGCTTCTAGCATGTACCTGAAATATTTGATCGCTTCATAGATGGCCAGTAACTCCCTATCATAAGGCGATTATTTGGTGTTATGATGTGTGTGTAGGGAGGTTGCCTACAACTTGTTTTTCACAAACCATGCATTTAGTAAAGAGCCAATTCAGCATTTAAAGTTTTGACAACTCGGTCAATATTAGAATGTGCTTAGTGTCTGCCAGTGTCATCCTCAAATAATGTGACTTTGGAATGTGTTAAGGCAGTTGTGAGGTAATTTATATATAAAAGTAAAGTGTTGGTACCATAATATTCCCTTGTGGAGCTCCGAACTTCACTTCGCGCTCATTGGATATTACATTCTTTAATAATCCGCCTTCGTAGTTACTAAGTTGTACTACTTTTTTCCTATTTGATAGGTAGCTGTAGAACCACTTTAGACTGTTCTCTCGGATGTCGTATTTGTCGAGTTTACTAAGCAACATACTGTGATTCACCATATCGAACGCTTTTGAGAGATCGCAGAAGATAGTGCCTGAATGAAGTTTTACGCCAAAGTTACTGTACATTGTTGATAAAATATTCTCCGTCTATTTCTTCTATAACCAAATTGATTTTTTGATATTTTCTCATTATTTGCTAGATAATTCACTAACCTGATATTAACCATTTTCTCAAGATTTTTTGAAAAAACCGGCAGAAGAGCTATTGGCGTGTAGCTGGTAATATTAGTTTTTGCGCCTTTTTTATATAATTCAACAACCTTTGCAATTTTCAATTGCTCCGGGAAAACACCATATCTCAAAGAAATATTAAATAAGTTAGCTAGTACGTCAGTTATTACAGACAGTGCAAGTTTTAGTGTTTCAATAGTACTATCATCAACCCCAGAAGATTTTGTGATTTTCATTGAGTTCAAAATTTTTGAGACCTCAACTGCATCAGTTAGTTGCATACATAAAATATGGCGGCTGTAACAAATACTATGTCCGCTATCTAACTTAGTGTCGAGTTAGAATTTGTAACTTGCCCAATTTGTGAAAAATAGCTATTAAATATATTTGCTAACTCGAATTGATTATCGACAGTGTGATTGTTTACACTGAGGGTGATATTCGAATGAGTATTTTCCTTTTGCCCAGTTTTCATTCACGACTTTCCAAAGTGATTTAGTATTGTTATATGAATTCAATATATTGTTTCTGACATTATTTCTTTTAGCATTTCTTATCACTGATCAACATTTTATTTCGTACCTATTTATATACCCTTAAACATATTTATTACATTCAAATTTGCGAAGGTATCGAAGAAAGCGCAGATTTTTGGCGGACTTTTTTAATCCTGTCGATTACCATGTTTTACATGATTAGATTTTTTTGCATTGATTACTTTCACTGTAAAACTGTTGTCGAAATGAGATTAAACCCATTGAAAAGTATAGCGAACAGTTGATTAGCGTTTTCGTTTTTGGCATTTAAAATTATGTCCCGGTCCTCGATAACAAGTTTATTTATGAGGCTTTCTTCGTGCATTTTGGAGGAAATTTTAGTACTTTTGAAGTGTATCTCTTTTTCAGCTGCGTTGTTTATTGAAACAAAAATACCTTCGTGATCTGAAAGATCAGTGAAGCAGACCTTTGAAGAAATTTAACTGGGACACAGATTTAAAAATATATTATCAATGAGAGTTTCACATTGATTGCTGATTATTATTGCGGATTGAATATATGACTTTAAACCATAACTATTAAGTACACTATTTGTATCATACTTTGCTACTGAATATACTAAGAAGATAACAGTAACATCTGTACATATAATAATTTTCATATCTGCATATATTTCTAAGAGTTTTGAAAATCTTTTTAAGAGAATGCTGAAATTTCCATTAGGGGGTCGATATAGTGAGACGTACCTACATGTTACTTTCCGATAGTTTACTCCGCAGCGTTCAAAATGCGATCTAGACAAATATAAGCACATTGCGGTAACTGCTCACTTTCTAGATTATTTTTATATAAAAACCAGGCAAATTTAACCATGTCTCCTCATTTTTCTTTTCAGAATGCTTTACCATACAGACAATATTGATGTTGTCATTTATTTCTAACAGCAGTTCTAAGCCTATTAAATAAAAAAGTACTCGAACTCTAATACAAAAGTACCTCAAATTCACTGAACGAGATATGCATACTCTTACTAATGCATTTTTTCAGGAGCTGACCACTGTGAGAATCATTCGGCGAGGGCCCGGTGTGGGTTTCAGCAATTCTCGTCAGGAGAGGGCGGATATTGGGTGGGACTTAGCTCTTATCGTCGAATGACACCCGAGACAACGGCAGAAACGACAAATAAAATGCTGCGCCACTATCCCTTACTTTAAAATGATAAAATATGTACAAATATTCTGGGAAGCTGCAGTAGTTTCGTGGTGTAGAATGATATTAGAAAATCAAGAAGAAACTGAGAAAGAAAAAAGTGGTCGACTTGGTTAAAAGAAAAATGTATCGATTTGCAAGAAAAAAAATATTTTCTTTTATCAATCGATGTTTTATTTTTCGTTGGTTTTAAACGATTCTTCATGATGATTGAACATCAGTTGGAATATTTTTGAAAACATATTTTTTACAGTAGTTTTGCTTTGCGTCCCTCTTAACCTTTGCTCGCAATCGACTGAAAGCAGTACAGTCTTGCAGCACCTTATAACGCTTCTATGCCTTGTGAAATTAATATTTTTATTATTATCTCTTACTAGCTCGCTAGTATACCAAACAGGGTATTGGGTGTGCAAAAGTCTATTGTCCCATTCAGCGTTTTATTGAAGTATAATTTTGCACCATATACTTTGCACCATATACTATTACACCATATACTATTTCATCACCATTCCGCTCGCAGGACGACAGCTTCGATCCCATTATGCCACCAGAGGGCGCGCCAGTCATACTTCAATCTTGAAATATTGGACTAAAGAATTTAAAATTCGGTACTCCGATGCCCTGTAGTGCTTCAACAATTATTTTTTTAACACCACCAAACTCCGGAAAATACTACAACATACTACTACAAAATACAAAATACGTTAAGTTATAGTACGAAAACACTACTAAAGTACAAAAGTTTTAGAAATATATTCCCGATTTCAATGGCACATTCACTATCGGGGGGGGGGGGATTAGGGCGCGAGGGAGAGGTCGGGCGTTGTCGCGGGGGGGGGGGATCTACTTGCCGGGAATTCTAGGGGAGATACAGCCGATTTGTTTTGTATTGAAAGCTGCAAATAAATATTTTTTTATTATTATAGTCCCAATTAAGTACACATTTCTCTCGCGAGAGATTTGTCTGGCTGCTCTACGGTCTCTCGTATTGCATAGTGCTGCCAGCGCTACCTCGAAAATACTAACAACATCAGCATTTCACTGTTCATGTATGAGAGCCTTTCACTACCCCGCCTCTAGCCGGTCTCTTTAGTGATTATACACAAAGCGGAGCGGTTCGAGACGAGGCGTTGCCCTCACGCAACGTTTGATGTTATCGAGTTGGGCCACAAGTGCGTGCCAGGGCGCGGCGAGGCAAAACGGGATCCAGCCACAAAGCTACTTTAACTTCAAGGTCGTTATACCTACAGCTGAAATCATTCCCACGTTAAACGGCGCTCATAAATACGAGCGGTTTGTTAGCATCTAAGAGGGCTGGGATTTGCACCCGAATCTATTATCGAGTGCTTGAGCATTCATCAACCAATCATTTCTCAAGCACTGGTTAGTACCTAAGAGCTAGATGATTAAAATTGCTTGTGAAGCATTTACGTGCTCAAAGACACATTAAGCATACTTATCAAGCAATCATACACTCATTTGTCGCAGCGCCTTCGCGCTGCACGCTGGAACAAAAACGCGAGTTCGGACCATCTAGGGAGCCTTAAGCATGCTTATCAAGCATTTTTCTTCGTTTGGCGGCGCAGCGCCTCCGCGTCGCGCGCTGCGAGGAGACCGCAACCCGCAGTAGATATGCAAATATTTATATTTTTATATGTATACCAAAAATGTATTTTTTTTCACTTTTATTATTTAGAAAATTGGCTCCTGTTAGCAAAGCTCAAGCAATCGGTATTCTCTTTGTTTCTATTTTTAAAATAAGCCGCGTGACTGGTCGTCATTTTCGTTTATCATTTCGACATTTCAAACATTTAGGGTCGTTAAAATATCCATAAATATTTCTTACTATTGTATATATTATCAATATTGTGTATCAATATCGAGTGAAGTAAGATAGCAATGTTCCTGTTCCTATTGTAATATATCATCTCAGAAAATATTATGATTTACGATGGAGGAAAATTTGCATACAAATCTGCAGTAATCCATTTACAGCAGAGAAGAAGCTTAAGCCTTTAAACTAGGTCACTTGCAGGAAGGCTGATAAAACGATTGCCATATATCCGTGTCGATTCAACGGATCGTCCAGTGGATATACCTAGCGACGATTCTGTAGGCCTATTTGACCAGTGGACCATGACAGACGCAAGCGGACATCTGATGTTAATTGTACTGGAATTGATAAGATTAACAGCCGGAATTCGCCGCCCGGTATATTAAATGCAATCGTTATATTATAACTATACGTGTACATGATGTTAGATTATTATATATATATATATATATATATATATATATATATATATATATATATATATATATATATATATATATATATATATATATATATATATATATATATATATATATATATATATATATATATATATATATATATATATATATATATAAATATATATATATATATATATATATATATATATATATATATATATATATATATATATATATATATATATATATATATATATATATACATATATATATATATATATATATATATATATATATATATATATATATATATATATATATATATATATATATATATATATATATATATATATATATATATATATATATATATATATATATATATATATATATATATATATATATATATATATATATATATATATATATATATATATATATATATATATATATATATATATATATATATATATATATATATATATATATATATATATATATATATATATATATATATATATATATATATATATATATATATATATATATATATATATTTCAAATGAAAACATCATCCTATAAACGGATTTCTTTACAAACCTTATCAAATATAACAATATTATACTGTTTTCTACAATGTTTCTTTACAATTTTTTAATATTATACAATTTTATATAGGTTTACCCTATTTTGATAACATTATACAATCTTTATTATAAACA
>OX155950.1:36207430-36305954 GCA_944548615.1 Micropterix aruncella
ATATATATATATATATATATATATATATATATGTATATATATATATATATATGTATATATATATATATATATATATATATATATATATATATATATATATATATATATATATATATATATATATATATATATATATATATATATATATATATATATATATATATATATATATATATATATATATATATATATATAATATATATATATATATAAATTTTGAAGACCACATTTTAGGGCAATTTAATGTTATTAACTTTTTACTAAAACTTGTACATTTTTAAACAATCAAGCAATCAATCAAACTTGATTGTAATATTAGAGTCCTGTCCTTCCTAGAACGGCCTAGTCTCAGTTGGGTGACAGAAACAAATAAGCTTCCTGTTATTTTTTAAGCAAATCAATGTTTTATAGTAATTAATTCCTAAATAAATAATTAAATAAAATAATAAATGTAATTGATTTATGAAGAAAGACAATCTTTATACACTCGGGGGAAATGAATTCGTGTCTTCAACATAAACCGTAATATCTCGTAAACTAAGAATGCTAGCTTATTAACCCTTTAAGGATCAAGGGACGTATGGACCTACGACCATGTGACATATAATCTAGAATGCTTTAACTCCGGAGAAGATACACCAAGTAAGGATGTATAAAGTTCCGGAAGAAAATATTCTTCTTCTTCCGATGTTCTTCTTCTTCCGTATATTCCTATCCCGCCTTATCTAGACTGCTTTAATAGATACCTAAGTGCTTTAGATGCAAAAGGGGTTTTGTAGGGGTGGTTTGGCCTCCCTCCAACTCAGCCCGAGGAGCCAGATTAACCTTGACCCCGCGACTTTTCCCCTACTTTCATTGTTCTTTTAACATGTATATTTTGTGCTTTTTTGATTAATGGTTGGTAATTGAAATATAAGAATTCTTTGTGCTTTTCCCTGTTACAGACTTTAAAACCTATGGTTAAGTATCGATTAATGCGACTTTGATGGTGTAAATGATTTATGAAGAAATAAAATCTTTATATACTCGGGAGCAATAGATCCAATCCAACATAAAGCCTAATATCTCGGGAACTAAGAATGCTAGCTTATAAATAGTTATAACATTAGTAATGTATAGTACGAGGAGCACCACTACTCTTAAGAGCCCTATTACAAAATAGCGTAGGTATTCTTTTAAAATGAGTTGAAAAAATGAACGCATTTTTTTTGGATGTAACTATAAAAGATAGGATAAATAAATAAATAAATAAATAAATAACTATTCAACCCTGGGAGAAAACCGCGGCACTGAGCGCTCTTCTCTTGCGCAAGCAAATATATACACAATTTCTAATTGTTTTTTGCAGTGTTTTCTCCTTTCTAATGACAATAATTTATATTATGTCGTATTGCTAAAAGAGTGAACTTTAATATAGTATAAGTATTATAAAAGAATCTTATTTTATTTCTGAGAAAATTAGAATGATACAGGAAGATTTTTTTTTAATTTTGTGTAATTGTAAGTAATTTATACCTTGGATATGTGGTCAAAAAACGAAAAACTAAAGCCGTAGTGTACATCAAGAATACATGACGGACATAAAAAAAAATAGTATACGGTTTTCGTTGTAGTGATATTACTGTATTAAGGAGCTCAAAGTTTGCCTTCCGAGCGTTTTACGAATAACGACTTTCGGAAAATGGGCTGAATAAGTAAATAATATTCGTTAAATCTAAAATTAAAGGCCGCTATGGTCAACATCAAGAAATGGTCCAGGTAATTCAGTAATAACCCTTCAAGCCCCGCGACTTCGATATCGAAGTCAACTGAACGTGTCAGGAAAAGTGATTTGATTGGGTTTTTCGTGTCATTCCGTATGCATTTGTATTTTATTTGAATGCACGATGATACAAATATCATTGTGCATTTAAGGCGACGACTATTGTCAACGGCTTTGGGCGATTGGGCGGAGCCAACGCGTGATAAGAGAACTGGAAATGCCGCGCGCGCCGAGAGCGGCTTGTAGAGTGACCATACGTACGAAAATAGTGTACCTTCAAGATTCAAAGGTATTAAATAAATAAAAGTACGTATTGTGAAATAATAATCGGATTTGTATTGTAATCATTTTATTATTGTTAGAAAATTTGGTAAACAAGAATTACGTAATTACGTAAACAAAAACGCCCGCAATTAGCAAAAAAACATAGCATAAAGGTAATAAAAAACATAGGATAATGAACTAGTCGATCCTAGGCATACGAGGAATATGATCATTAGAGATCCCTCTTATATAGTTAGTGCTATACAGGGGCGCAAATAGAAAAGGGATGAGGAAAAAAAAACAAGAAACGAAAAATGACGATTTTGAATGAAGTCAATAAAGACGAAGACACGCTTCGTAATCAGTCCTGGTATAGTTGCTGAATCGGCAAAAGGTGTTGTGGCACTGCGTCTCTGGTCATCATTTTGGGACTGAGGCCTTGTGAGGTGGATATTCATCCCCAGTCGAGAGGGTCCTGTCCGGCTCCCAGCCATTTATGCACCTGGAACAGAATTGACAGTTGAAGAGAAAATGACGAAAGACAATTTATATGTTTAGAAATATAGAGTAGAGCTGTATACGAGCTGTATAAGAACGATTTAATTTGGTACCTGATAGCTGGTAGGTGCGGTAGAATTGACGGGTAGCCTCTCTTGTACTCAACCTGGCGAGATTGAAGCTCGTTTTGGCTGCAGCCCTCTCGAATAGATGATACCGCAGCTCATCAAGGCTCTGGATGTCGTATTCGGGGTTGCCACTGTACAGAGAAACTACCAAATCTGGTCCCCTGCTGCTGCTATCTCATCAGGTGTAGAGGTGGTGTCAAGAGAAATAGCAGCTTTCTTTCCGAGGTCCGAGTGTTTTTGGAGTATGAAAAACATTTTTATCTTCCCTTGTCCGAAGAAGCAAGATGCCGAGTCACACCCACTGAAGGTGTGGATGAAAAGAAAAATGTCCGGTTTTGATGTTACGTTGAAGAGGTGATTCTGGAATAGATCACATCTGCAGCATTGTGTATTACACGTTTCTTGAAATAAAACGTCACGATGGCGTGAGATCCCAGTGAGGATTATAAACAAGTCCATGTCCTCGCCAGCGTCTAACACTATATCATAGGAAGAGACAAAAGTGACAGCTGTAGTGATTATGAGCCTGTCAGCATCTTCCTTAGCATGCAGAACCCGAATATGTTAAGCTTTTCCATTCTCGTTTTCAGCAGGTCGGTGAAACGAATTTTACTTTGTCGTTTAATAAGAAATTCTCTTGTGAAACCTGAGCCTTAGTATTTTTATCAAATATTATTTCCGGAGATTTCAGAGCTCTTCGTGCCTTTTTGTGTAGGATCTGTTGGGTATCCATCGAAAACTACTGCCACGATTGAACCGTAATAAGCAGTGGTGCACTGGGTGTATTTGTCAGCTATTGAAGCAAATGATGAGCTTCGACACACGTGTGTGGTGTGTGTGCGTGTGTGTGTTTGTGCATGTGTTGGTGTGTGTGTGTGTGTGTGTGTGTGTGTCTGTGTGTGCGGTGTTCGTGTGGGTTTTTCGATTGGTAACTGAATTTAAAACTCATCAAAAATCAGTACTTTTTCAGCAGCTATACTAGGACTTTGATCATGAAGTGTGTCTTCGTCTTTATTGACTTCATTCAAAATCGTCATTCTTCGTTTTTTGTCTGTGTTTTTTTCTTTTCTTTTTCCTCTTCCTTTTTCCTTTTGCGCCCCTCTATAGCACTAACTATATAAGATGGTTCTCTAATTATCATATTCCTCGTATGTCTAGGATCTACCAGTTCAGGAAGCATGCAATCTGTGTAGAACTTAATCAACTTATTTTTCATTTTAGTTTCCCAAAAGGTGCAATCCTTGTAAATTAATTATATTTTTACAGGAAACTTATCCCCAGACCAAATACCAAGCATACACTTAGATCTTCTTGTTACATGCAATTTCCTCTGTATTTGATACCACCAACTATGTTCTTTGTTTATTATATAATTACCGTTCTGTATTTTTTTGTAGAACGATATCTTTTTTTCATGAATAGCTTTTTCTAATCCTAATTTGTAAGCTGTGATTGGACATTTTATTTCAACAATTGTATTTTCATCAATGATACCGTCTGGTGACGCACCAAGAAATGGTACTTCCTCATCAAGAAAAAGTCCACTCGGGTCTATTTTCACATTCTCTTGTTTAGACAACTGTTTTTTGCAATATTTTCATTGTCCGAAATTATCGAAATTTAACCGAAATTCCGAATTTCAAATGTCAAAATGTCAAGTGCGAAATTCGAACTTGAATGTTAAATTCGTAATTCGAAGTAGAATGTCAAGTTCGAAATTCGAAGTAAAATGTCAAGTTCGAAATTCGAAGTAGAATTTCAAGTTCGAAATTCGTAGTAGAATGTCAAGTTCGAAATTCGAAGTAAAATGTCAAGTTCGAAATTCGAAGTAGAATTTCAAGTTTGAAATTCGTAGTAGAATGTTAAGTTCGAAATTCAAAGCACAATTTCAAGTTTGAAATTCGAAGTACAATCTCAAATTCGAAATTCGAAGTAGCATTTCAAGTTTAAAAACTGACAAATTTAAAAAAATACTGTCTTCACCTACAGCGTTACAAAATCAGTCAGTGTATTCTGACTGATTTTGTAACGCTGACAAAATAATATTCTGATTCCGACAGTTCTGATAAAACTTTAAAGTTCTGATAAAACATAATTATTGTTCGAATTACACTAAAATCAAAATATTAAATTAGGTATGCATTTACCTGTGAGCATTACCTTTTGATGTAGTTTTGTTTACCTACACTGTTTACTCACCTCGTCTGTGAATTTACATCTTCAGAATTAGTGTTGTTTCGTATTCGCCTAAAATTAAAACAGTAATAACGTCAGTTTATAAAATAAAAGAAGTAATTTATTTTATGTGTTGATTAGTTAAATTGTTGCACGAATCCTATTCGTGTGGTCACCCCAATTTGACGTCAGGCAAAGAGCATCAGAGTAGACAAATGGTAATAATATACACGTAATAATACACTAATACACGTTACTTACCTTAATAATCTATTTTTCTCTAATATACTGCGATTAAGTTTTAAAATTTTTGAGTTTCTGGCCATTTTGTTTTTAATTAACGTAATTTTTTCGTTCGGAGCGCAGCGTCAGCATCCACCCGTGACAGTGGTCGCAGTCGTACTGAGTGTCGTCGCCGGCGAGGCCCGCTTTATAACTCACGTACCAATTTTGTTCGAATAAGCAAAATCGGATATTATTCTTTGACTTTTCGAAAAAAATCACAGATAACAAGATAGATAATTAAATTATCTTTAAAATGGTGCAGGTTACATAATAATACACTAGATAGTAGTTGCGTAATTATCGTTCTTGTGTTCGGTTAGACCTCATTTCCCAAATTAATTACACTATGTAATATAAACAAAATCTAAAATATTCACAGATTAGAATATTGGGTATATATTCTTGTTTAACATATATTTTTTTCGAATCGTAAGCAGTACTCGTTTAGACGTAATTATCAGTTTAAAATCATTAAAGTCGTATATCAGCGCCTTAAATAACATACAACTGAATCAGGAATGACACGAAAAACCCAATCAAATCACTTTTCCTGGACGCGTTCAGTTGACTTCGATATAGAAGTCGCGAGGCTTGAAGAGTTAAAGTTTGTAGAAATCTCTTTATTTCTTATAATTAGAACGCCAAAAATCCACTTTTCTTGCCTTTCTGGAAAAAAATATGTGATAAGGCTCATAAGCACTTGCGTCCCAAAACAATGACAACGTTTGCGCAAAGACACTTTTCATACATAGCGCCCAAGATTTTTTAATGAATTACAATTTAATTTGTGGACGACCACTAATGGAATAAAAACAAACAAACAAATTTCTCCGCTACTGTTGGAATTTGAAAGACATGAGATTGAGGTGCTCATCTCCGTCATTCTCCATTAAACGCATAATATTTAACCTGACAACTAAATCTTATCTTTTTATTCGTTGCTACTATGATTGTTATTATCTTTTTATTCTGTATTATTTATTGACTAGCTACTTGACTATTTTAACTAGTACTTCTTATTACTGGCTTTTTATTTTATTTTTATTTTGTAAGTTATTACCCTATGTTATTTTTCTCTATTTACTGATTATCATTGCAATTATAATTTTATTGTATTTTATTATTATTAATATTTTCTGGATATATTTTGATTTCATTGTTACTTTCTTTATTTTTCAACATGATTATGAATTTGGTATTAGATATCATTAAAATAACTCTTGAAATTTATGCTATGTATTATTAGAGTTATTAGATTTACTTTATTTATTTTTTTAACTTTTTATTTTTCTCAGTAGTAGTACTTTAATAAGTGTGCGCACAATATAAAACGTACAAGTGACCTAGTCGAGTCTACCTCGGTACGGGCTTCGGCCTAGTTAGGCAGACTTTGTGAATAATGTTTTTGGAAAATTACTTACGAAAATAAATTTATTCTTATTCTTATTCTTATTCTTATATTGAATACCAGGAGCGTATCTTATTTTTACAAGCTTTTATTTACCTTGCAATGTATGTAACTTTGTTTAGGTCAAATCTTGCAAGCTGAATTAGTACAACTTCCTTATATCCTATGAAGTTGACATTTTAAATTGTTCAGTTTCAATGACAATGCATTTTTATGGTCAGCATGACCAGATTCTACAGGATGGCGGTGTCGACTATAACGGGCGAACCCGTCACCCCAGGCTAGTATAACAATATAGATCGTTCTTTCAGCCGTGGGATGAGCGTAGAAGACTTGGGGACAAGATAATCTACTGTCTAGTTCACCAGCAACCCGTTAGAGTCCAACGCTTTACGATGAAACACCAGGAAAGGTAACCAGCGCGCAGCCTCACCCCCTAACTATAGGTTTTTCAGGATATCTCCATCTGGAATTAACCTTCAGTATACCTCCGTCCTCCCGACTGGTTACGGGTCCGAAGTCGCTTGCGCAACTTCTACCTATTGTATTACAGCGGTAATTCAGTTTGAATTTATCGCGGACCTGGGCGATCTTTGCCCGTAGTGCCACACGGGGTCGAGTGGCCCTAGGTCATTTCAAGAGTGGCATGACAACAGGTCACCATCCCCTCTGCTTAGAAAACAATATATTTCCATAGTCTCTGGACCCGGAAATTAGTCAGAATGCACAGCCGATTGGCATCGCCGACCAGTGCGTAAACCGTCCAGTGGCGCCGGGATGCAATCCCGCCGGGAGAAACCGGTACACAGGCTCTGAAGCCTGAGACAGGGGAGTTTTACCCGGGGTAGCCTTCCACTCGAGGAGGCTTCTGAATAGGAGCTAAATCGTGAGTTGAGCCGATCAGAGAAAAGAGAGGTGATCCGATCCGAAACCTGATTCTGCACCCAGGATCGGCCTTCGACGAGAATGCTCTTCCATGGTCAACAACACAGATAAACAAGTTTGTATACGTATTTAATTATTATAGCCCGTTCTAAATTTCACCATGACTGCTGCACTCAGGGTTGGCTCCCGACGAGAGGACTCCTCAACGGTCAAAAGCACAGGAACGAAATTTTATATACGCGTTCAATTATGGTAGCTCGTTCTAAGTTGCCCGTTCTGCATCCAAGGTTGACTTTCAACAAGGGGTCTCCTAAATGGTCAACAGGACAGAAACGAAATTTTGTATGCGCAATCAATCCGTTCCAAGTTTTACCACGACAGGGTTGCCGAACACAGGGTTGGTTTTCAACAAGGGCTTCTCAACGGTCTCCAGCACAGATACGAATAGCAGGATTCGCATTCAATTATAATAGCACGTTCTAAGTTTCACCATGACGTGGCTGCTGCACCCAGGGTTGACTCGGGGCAGAGTATTTTAATAAAAGCTTTTTTCTAAAAATTTGTTTTAACTATTAACTTATTTTATAACAGAATAGAAACAAAAGCTAAAACAAAGAAAGTGAATTCATATATCGATTTTCAAACAAAATATTAATTTGGTTTTTAACCTTTTCGACTTTAGAGCAACCAAAAAGTTTTATTAATTTTATTTGGAGACTATTAAGTAGTCTATAAATATCATTTATTTTAATAAGCTTGCATTCTTAGTTTTTGAGATATTAATGTTTATGTTGATGACCCGGATTTCTTGCTCTCGAGTATATACATTTACAAGATCGCTAAATTGTTATGCCTCTTTAAACAATCAATCAGTGTTAAGCTTGAAGGAATTGTTGTGTACTCTAATGTTGATTTGTTAAATAAATAAGCAAATGAATAAACTACGGCTGTATACATTCCCATTCTGTACGTATAATTGCTACAACACAGCGTAGGGCAGCGTAGGGCAGCGTAGGGCACTGGAATGGTCCCACAACTTGCCCGTGACATGGTAAATACCATCACGCTAACACCGTTACTACGCGTTATGTTAATTTATACATATGAACCACAGTCCATGCTAGTATTCGTAACAGTCGTTGAAACATGCGTATTTCCATGTATTATGGCGTTATATTTTTCTCGGTCTACAGTGTATTTACGCCAAGAATTAGCTTACGATTATTTATAGGCTTGTAGTGACTCAAGATGATGAGCCATGTAACATTTAAATCAACAATTATTTTAAAATCCGAGACTCAATTGACGTAATTTAACAGGCAAACTGTCGAATACCTGATGACTGTATACCTGATTGTATTCAAAGAAATAATAATTTTCATTTTTAAACGAGTCTTTCATATGCCGCAGTTTTATCATTGTATAGAAAACAGCGTCTTTCACGACCGTAAGTATTAATTCGCACGAAAATTACCCCACCAATAATTAGCATAATTTTTCACTCTCATCTGACGTTTATTTATATATTTTATTTATTTATTTATTAATAATTCACACACATTTAATACAATAGGTTAATAAGGTTAAAATCTATCTTGCTCGAGTGATGCCCGTACTAAGGTAGACTTTTATGTATTCTTTTTTCCTTTTTTTTTTAGTTGCTAAGTGTAACTTAATTTAGCATTGTTTTATGTGGTAGCTCTATATTTACACAGATTTTACATATACTTAGTCTATTTTAGTAACATAATATACATAATAATATTAAATTATAATCATATATACACATACACATATATCATTTTTTTATTATTTATTTAAGTAATTCAAGAATAATTTAAAAAAATTTTATCTTAGGAACTATGCATAGAAATATTTTAAACATTGAATAAATAGCAGAAAATGAATACATTGCAAAGTCCAGTGACAATGCCACCTAACTAGGCCGGGACCTGTTCTAAGGTGAACGTTTAATTTTGTGCGTGCTCGTTCAATATTGTGATTATTACAAAAAGAAAATATTTTTGTAACAAAAAAATAAAAATAAAAAATTTAAATTGTCGTAATAAAATAATTATTTGATCACAAAAGAATACACATGCAACAACTACCTTAGAAACTATTAAATACTTAAAATTAGGAGTAGAAAATAAACATGTTACTAAGATTAAGAATATATATATATATATATATATATATATATATATATATATATATATATATATATATATATATATATATATATATATATATATATATATATATATATTTATATATATATAGGTATATATATATATATATATATATATATATATATATATATACACATATATACATACATACATACACATACACATATATTTAAAAATAATAATAATAAATAGAATAATAAAAAGTAAATTTAATATGATATAAAATGTAGTATAACATAAAATTCTAAATAATAATGTGTTCGAATTAGTATATTATTATATAATGTCCAATATTTTTGTGATTTTTTGTCGTCCCTCTTTTATAAGCCAATTTGTAAGTAGCCTTTTAAAGTGGGTCTTATTTTGCGTCGATTTTATATCACCAGGAAGAGCATTGAAAAACACATATACATATACACATATACATACACATATATACATATATACATTTATACATATAATCTATACATATACATCTGTTTTACATCTATATAATACATAAAAGTAGTAATTTTATTTTATTTATTTATTTTTATTTTTTATTAACTAAATGTATACAGCATATTCTTTATATAAAAAAAAACATTTTATAAATTAACATCAATATAGCCATTAATACATTTTAAATTAGCAAAAATATAAAGTCCTTTTTGAATGACCGCACATTTAAAGTGCGAGTTGGCGACACTCTGTCAGACGAATTCAATGTGGTCAGCGGAGTTGTGCAAGGATCAGTGTTGGGCCCTACGCTGTTCAACTTATTCATCGCGGATCTTAAAAAAGGCATAACTTCAAGTGTTAGTTTCTTTGCGGATGACACCAAACTGTTTGCAAATCCTACTATAGCAAATCTCAGCAAAGACCTTGATCAAATTCTTGATTGGTCCACAACATGGTTGATGAAGCTAAATGCTGATAAATGTACGGTCCTTCACATCGGCAAGAGCAACCCCAAACAACAGTACTACCTAGGGTCGGTTCCGTTACAAAGTGTTACGAAACAAAGGGACCTGGGCGTAACGATGGTGAGCGATCTGAAGTGGGGTGAGCACATTATACAGATTGTGAAAAAGGCTAACTCAGTTATGTACCTCATCCGCAAGTCGTTTAACTATATCACACCAGCCTTATTTGTGTCACTGTACAAAACCTACATCAGACCAATGCTAGAGTTTGGATTCCAGATATGGAATCCGTACTTTGTGAAAGACGAGGATCTCTTAGAAAAAGTCCAGCGCCGAGCGACCAAGATGCCAATGGGGTTCAAAAATCTGGAATATGCAGAACGACTCCGCAGATTGCAGCTGCCTACACTTAAGGATCGTCGGACCAGGGGTGACCTCATTGAAACATATAAGATCCTCAACGGATGCTACAATTGCCCCGAATTGTCTTCTATCTTCGAGAGAAACTACAAGCATCATCTGCGAGGACACAATTTTAAGCTGGAGAAAACGCGATTCCACATGAATCCCAGGAAACATTTCCTGACCAACCGGATTGTGGACCAGTGGAACAGTTTACCTGCCGAAGTGGTTGAAGCGAGTAGTGTCAATATGTTCAAAAATAGACTAGACGGACACCTTAAACAGAAATTGTAGTTGTACTCAGTTTCATATTCAGACATATCAGCAATTATGCTGCCTGTCTGTAAATGTAATAATAATAATAATAATAGTAATAATAATTTAAAAGATAATAATTTTATAACCTTCTTTTTAAGAAAAAAGGAAAAAGAAGCATTTCTAAATATAAATGTATAAGTACAATAGGATGGGAATGGTAATAGAAGGGAGGGATTGTTATAACACATACATACGTATACTATTGACATATATATACATATAGACATACATACACACATAAATATATTGTATATAATAAAGTAATAAGTAAATTTAAATTAATTATTGTTCCTGAGCTTTTCTTCGACTACGTGAAAAAAAGGCTTCCTGTCCAGAGAAAAAATGTCAAGGTCATTAAACCTGTTATTAAAAGAGGTGAGTAACCGTATCATAGTAGAGTTGCTGAAGTGGCTTGAATTGCACCTGGGCACATGAAACAAACGAGAAACTCGGGTACTTCTGGGGGGCACTCTCAAGGAAATTCGCTCAATTAAAGCTGGACAGTCTATTAAACCATGAAGGGTGTCGGTATGGTCCATATGAACCATAGGAAAGACATGTCGGTTATGGTCCGTCTATTATAGAGCAGTGCAACCTTAAAGTAATCCGCTCTTTCCTCATATGTCTCGAAGTTCGTGTGCTCGCGCCAATTTAGGTATCGCAAGAAACGCTTTTGGACGCACTCAACCTTGTTGACAGATGCAGCATACATCGGTGACCATATAGTGGATCCGAAGTCTAAGACACTTCTGACATATGCGTAATACAGTGTTTTTAAGGCGAGGGTGTCACTGAACGGTCTGCATACTCTAAACAAAAATCCTAACATTTTCTTGGCCTTAAGAACTATGTAATCTATGTGGTCGTTGTATGTAAGCTTCGTATCTAAATAAAGTCCGAGGTCGCGTATTAAATATGTTTTTGGAATGTTTTCGCCATCGATAAGATAGTTATATACAATTGGCCGAGTATTTCTGGTAAAACTGATGGTATTGCACTTTAAGGGATTGAGGCAGAGCTTGTTTTTGTGGCAGTATACCAAGAGTCGGTCTAGATCGCGTTGCATGTTTATGCAATCTTTCGTACCTTTAATGGTGGAATAAATTTTTAGATCATCGGCATAAACGATAAATTTAGATGTGTGAAAGCAAGAGGCGATGTCATTAATATAAATATTAAACAATAGTGGCCCGAGATGCGAACCTTGCGGTACTCCAGAAGGTACTCTAACATACTCAGACCTATAACCACCAACAGTGACAGCTTGATGTCGATTGGCCACATAAGACGCAAACCATCTCAACAGATCCCCGTGAATTCCGATTTTATGTAGTTAGGTATTCTTATACAGCACTATAATTAACCAATTTCTTCGTTTCGTTCCTTCCTAGCTCATTCAACCATTCCGTCATAATTTTTCTTCCTCGTATGGTATCTAACCTCACTTTCAATTCCGAATTTATTCTATTGTGTAGTCGGACAGCTAGAAAAGAAAAATGTCGTTGAACGAATTTAGTTTTCTTAAGGGGGACATCATGTTGCATGGCTGTAACTGCGCGTGTTCTGGTAGTGTGAGATGGCATGGACGTTATCACTGGTATGCCATCTTTTCTATTAACTTCTTTGTGGATAATTAAATGGTCTAAATATTAAATATTGTGTTCGTCCTACCGCATGTATTACGCCAAGGAAACAAGATGTCACAAAGTGAGCTCTGATGATCGATCACTCATGACATCTGAGAAAATCCTACAGACTCAAAGTCCCACTCGGTACATGTTTAAGGTGAATTGCGGACTTTAGCCTTTTTAAATATTGATACCGCCCAATAACTGCGGCGACTACTTTACAGTATTTATAAGCGCCGGCTATCGATTGTACACAAGCGCTGCTCAATATATTCGTCATTAGAGTCGGGCGGTGCTGGCGGCTTCGACTAATGACTTTATTAAATATTGTCACGCAGCCGAACCGGCTGGAGCTCATAATTAAAGCCGAGGTGGAAGAAACGATTCCATTAAGCCCTTGCGTTACGTCGAGGGCCGTCGCGGGGAATTTGTTAATGCATAAATTACGCGCGCGCATTGCGCGTAATATTGTCTAGTACGCATTGGAGAGGACGAGGATCGTGGTTATACGAGTGGGATTGGATGCTGGATGAGTACATGAAAAGTCCCCACGCGAGAGCTATATTGACACTCATTCAATTTACGGCTTAAGTCATAAACAGAACAACAAAAGGGAACCTTATAATAATAATAATATTAATAATAATAATTAAAAGCTAAATATGTGCTTTAACAAAAAGGCGAGCTTATTGCCTAAAAGCAATATCCTACAGCTAACCTTAATCTAGTGGAATAACATGTTATGCGGTAAAAATAAAGTAATAAATTAAATTTTAATCATTTAAATTCAGCAGGAAAACAAAACAATAAATTTAAGAAAAAACAAACAATAAACCTATAATGACGCAGGGGACGCAATAGGAAGGAAAAAATAGGGAAAATTAAAGAAAAGTTTATGAGCGTGGGTTCAAGTGTTCTTTGAGCCTGCGTTTGAAGCAAACCAAACTAGGTGCTATCCTTATACGCGTGGGTAAAGCATTCCAGAGACGGGCTCCACGTACAGAGAAGGAGTGCGAGAATAAATCACTACTGTGACTAGGAATCGAGAGCAGTAGGTTAGAAGATAGAGGTTTGCACCTACTTATAAAATAGTTCGGAGCGGCGCCCTTCAGGATTCTGAAGACCAAACCTAGGAAAACCAAACTCTCGTATCTCTCCTTTCTCGGGTCGTCAGCCAGTGAAGTCTCCTTCTGTACTCCATAATATGGTCAAACTTTCTTAGGTCGTAAATGAATCGAATGCAGACATTTTGCAGCCTTTCTACCCTGGTGGCTAGATCCTCCTTGATTTCGAGAAAGGCAACATCTGAATAATCAAGGAGAGGGAGGAGAATAGATTGGCAGATTGTGATTTTGCTTTCCGCGGGGAGAAAATTTTGAGTTTCTTTATTGCACGAAAGCGACCAAAGAGTGTACGTCTCATCTCCTCGATGTGTGGCTGCCACGAAAGATGCCAGTCTGGCAAAAAAAATTGTCCCTACGTTTTTGGAAAACTTATTCATATAGCAACGTGAGACTAGTAAGACTAAATAATCTAGGGGCATGTCTCAGTACTGTCTACTAAGAGACGTAATGCACTCAGACTAGTGTTTCTGCTCTTTTATTGATTCTATCGTGTAACATAGACGTTTGAACGAGGTTTGAGCTTGAAAGAAAAGAAAAAAACGTTAGACGTGCCTCCATTAAATAATAATTAATTTTGACTAGCACTGAGTATGGTATGTACCAATACATTGTGGTTAAACTATACGAAATGTCAAACAAAACAACCTCAAATGTACTTAGAAGTACATTTTGAGACACTGAAAATAACATCTCTAGATCCGCTTCGAATAGTTTTGTTATTTTTTTTACCCAAAATGAATACAATTTCATGAACATAACCAACAGCATACGACTATCTCACATAAGGATAAGTGTTGCCAAGTCAAATTACTTTTCCCTCACTTCGAAATATTTTTAACTCTTTTTTGCCAAACTGTACATAGGAACAACAGCCGCAACCCTCAGACCACCCTCTGACCGCATCAATATTTGCGAACAACAAAAGCGACATATCAACCTGATATCCTTAACAATTAAATCCATTTTATAAACTAAATCACAAGACACAGCTAATGTTAATTTACCGTTCGTTTAAGGAAACTATTAAAAATATTTTTTTGTAATTTTTATTCTGAATTTATTGTAAACTTATTTCTAAAATTTTAAATTCTTGGATAATTTTAAAGATGTCGATTTTTTAGTTTAGCTGTAATTTAACCCCTTGAGTATGATACGACCAAATCTGGTTCTGAAACAATTATCCGTTGAGTATGATACGACCAGATCTGGTTCCGCGTTTTTTTCATTTCTTTGACGTAATCATATTTATTCATAATTATCTAATTGTTTTACAAAATGATATTTCAATATTCTATATTCAAAATTTCAATGCAATCATTGTGCAGTTGTTCTTTTTATGATTGGTGTAGTAGTTTCGTAGTTATAGTACTTTAAGGTCGATGTCGCCGAAAATCCTGCAAAAGAGACAGATGCATCCATGAAAATACCCATTTACTCCAAGGGTTAATGGTCAACTAATCGTTATTATAATATTTAGTTAATTTTCTCCCACTTCTTACATAAAATGGATTTTTTTATCTTGTTAATATTATTACTTGTGGTCATTATTTTATTACTTTACGTCAGTTTTATATTATTACTTTTGAATAAATCGTCAGTTAAACGGCACATACTAATTTAGCATACGGAGAACACGTACTATATTATACTAAAGAATTGGTATTGGAAACAATTAATGTATTGGTTGGAGCAGGCAGCGTTTCCCAAAGGAGTGTCGCGACCCGGTACCGGGTCACAAATTAAAATATTGGGTCACAGCATTATCTCCCTGTTGTTTAAACCAATCATACTCGTAAATGATCAAGTAATGTATAATACAATACAATCAACTACTCCAGTAGATAGGCATTATTACACTTGGATGCGTCATAAAATTAAATGCAAAAAAAATAATTATTAAAAACATAACTATCATGATAGTTGTCATGGCTGTAATATTATATTCAATATTACCTACATACAAATACTTACAATATACTGATGTGATTTAATAGTCAGGGAGAATAATATATTAAAATAGAAATGCAATTTCTATGTAAAATAATCAAAGAAAATTTATTTTATTGTCAATCCAGCAATATGCCTTCATATTTTTTTAAATGAATATATGTAGGTACAATACATTATATGAAAATTAGAATGTCAGCTATCATAATACCATTATATTTAAAACTTTACAAATTTCATTAATCATCAACATGGAAAATAAACTCAGAATTTTCAAACTCCCTTATACCATAAATTGGGATTCTTACCAAATCATTTACAATTATCTTTTCAAATTGGTCCTCTCCAAGGCTTTTTATTTGCTCTGGAATCGTATTATAGTAAAACGAATTTTGGTGAATAAAACTGTATCACCCTTTGTTAGGTCGCTGTCGATTTAGCACCCTCCCCAAACCATAACCCCAAACTCACCCCTAACTCCTCACTCCGATAAGTGTAATATTTCGAGATTGAATTTAAGTATGACTAGCGCGCCCTCTGGTTGACTTTTGAACTCTTGCTATGACCGAATGGTGACTACATGCCGAATTTCAGTTCAATCGGATGTAGCGTTTAGGCGCTATCGTGGAGGAATACACTCACTCTCTCTCACACACACACACACACACATACACGAACTCACAGAAGGACTTTTGGAAATGGTCCTAATCGTCTTGAAGGGGGGGGGGGTTGAAAATGTATATATCCGTCTTCATCTCGAAAAAAGTTTTTGCGCGTTGTCAATACTTTCTCTACCGGAAAGAAAAGTAAGACACGAAGGAGAAGCATATAAATTACCGGTCCAGGGCAAAAATAGTTTGGGGAACGCTGTGTTAGAGAATCTCTTATGTACCTATTATTCTAAATAAATTTTAAAAAATCGCTAAATAGCTGTTTTTTTAGTAGGACAAGAATTTTTAAAGATGTTCTCACGTAAAAATAAAAACAAACTGTAAAGTTAGGGAGGTTGATCACAATTTTCAAACACCCATTTCCCACGTCCAAATTATCCATAATCACTTCATTTAAGTCGCACAGTGAGCGTACAGCCGCCACGCCACATCGCCCTATTTGATATTTTGATACGAGATGTCATCAGCGATAGCGGTCGTAATGCTGAAATGCTTTGACGCTCATACATTAGGCGAGGCAATTAAGAAAATTAAGACTTCAATGTGCGCGGAAGGGCAGGCACGCCCGCTGGATTCGATAAGGGCCATTTTGGAATATTTCAGCGTGCCGTTGACTTCGAAACAAAGAAAAAAGTGTGGAATAATGGTGACGTGTTTCGGCAGCGTTGAATAGGAGTTTATAAATGGAGGTTTATCATCAAGATAGCTAAAAGTATGCCTGTCAAGTAATCGTGCTGTGCTTTCTTAAGGAAATGTTGTATACCAGTCATTTCTATTATGACGTCAAAAAGCCAATTTAATTAATTGCTACTAACAATTATTAAAAAATCTCATCTTAATTCCAAATAATTAACTATTTTAATTATTACTGAAATTTTCTTCGTTACTATCTATACGGTTAAACAACAAGGGCGGGTCGATAGAAATAGAAATAGAAATAGAAATATTTTTATTATCCGAAATTGTGGTGGTACATTTATGGTGATAATGCGTAAAACTATGTATCTCACAATTACCTGTTATTAAAACAGATTGACAAATTTACTTATCTGCTAAATTGACTTATCTGCTAATTATAATATCTTATTAAAAAAATTAATTATTTCACTGGTTTAACATGAAAAAATCTAAACAGACCGGATAAGTAGAACTAACAGTAGAAGACAATTAGAAAAAATAATTCACCAATAATATAAAAAAAAAAGAAAAAATCAAAATCAAGGAATAATCAAAATTCCGCCTATAAATACGAAATGTATATAATTTAAAATGTAACAGTAGAAAACAATTAATAAAAAATAATTCACCAATATTATAAAAAATAATGAAAAAAAATCAAAATCAAGGAATAATCAAAAATCCGCCTATAAATACGAAATGTATATAATTGAAAATTTGTATTCTTCCTAATTGAATTATTGTAAAAACAAAATGAAAATGCATGCCTACAATGTAATATTATGAGAAATATTCCTTTAATGTGTAAAAGCTTTTATCGATAAGCCATTTTTTCAACACTGCGGTAAACCCTTTTCCTTTTATTTCTTTGATATTTGCAGGTAGGTGGTTATAGATTTTTATTGCATTGTATAACATTCCTTTTTTAAATAGAGTTAAATTCAGCTTGGGTGCTTGTAGCTCATGTGGCCGCCACAGATATTGACAGTCTGTGGCGGCGACGTTGTTTTGGCGGCGTCTATCAAATCTGTGGTTGATTATTCAGTCACTGATGTCAAATCATAATGGCAAGTTACACTATTGAGCAGCATGTTAAAACTTTATTATCGAAAGGAGTGTTCGTTAGTGTATAGTTATCTATCGCGGTGACGTCTAACGAAAATGACTCCAAGCGCCTGTCAAAATTATATTTTTGTACGAGATCAAATTATCCTCTCAAACCAATAGAAAATGAGATTCCCCAGGGGTCTGTACCAGCCCCTATTATATATTATATATGTCAACAATGTAGCTAAATTATTTATTTATTATTTATTTAATACTTGTACAAAGAAAACAGTTACATTGTTAACGAAGAGTTACATAGTTGCATTGTTAAAGAATTTATACATTGTAAATAACAGCTTAAGATTGACAGCTTACGTAACAAATTGCGCTATGCATATCTAACGAGGCTTCTCAGGCCTGTATCTAGATGCACATAATGCAGATGCTGTAAAAAACATAATCGTCGCAAACTTTGTATTCATTCCTACAAAATACATTATATGCATATATATTTTTCCCAAAAATGACAACAACAGAACTGCAAATTGAAACACACAAAGAACCCTACATATAGAGTAAAAAATAAAGTGTATTTATTACCATTACTACTTCACAATTTAATAGGAATTACCAAGTATATTAAATTAATCTTAAATTAGTCACTCAGATTTAAAAAGTGTTACACAGGAAATTACTCCTAAATTATTTCAATTACCAAAAAACGACTAAATATTACAATTGCCAATAAAAATACCACATTAAATTACATTGGTTAGTACTATGTTATTTTTGAAATATTTAAAGTTATGCGCAAACATGTTGATTTTAAGCAGTTACACCCGGAAGCATCTCTTAAAAATACCAATGCTTCTAATCGACTTTAGTTTAAAAGGAAATATATCAAAATCAAAATCAAAATGTTCTTTATTCATATAGACAAAATTAAATATTATTTTTAATTTATGTTCTTATGATGCGTCCAAGCATTACTCCCAAGCCGTTTTGTCATTTACATAATCAGATATTGTATAGTATGCTTTTTTATACAATTTTGCTTTGATGGTAGCTTTAAACTTATTTACAGATAGTTCTCTAATAGTATGAGGAAGTTTGTTATAGAAGCATATACATTGTCCCAAAAAAGAATTGCTTATTTTGTGGAGACGAGTAGCACGTACAACAAGGTTATGCTTATGTCTAGTATTAAAATTATGAGTGTCGCTTTTTATTTTAAACTTGTCAATATTCTTGTGGACATACAACAGATTTTCGTATATATATTTATATATATATATATATATATATATATATATATATATATATATATATATATATATATATATATATATATATATATATATATATATATATATATATATATATATATATATATATATATATATATATATATATATATATATATATATATATATATATATATATATATATATATATATATATATATATATATATATATATATATATATATATATATATATATTGTGATGCAACAGTAAGAATATTTATCTCTTTGAATTTTTCTCTAAGTGAAACTCGAGGACCAAGTTTATATATAGCTCTTACAGCACGTTTCTGTAGTATAAAGATGTTACTGATGTCCGCACAGCTTCCCCAGAGAAGAATCCCATAGGACATAATGCTATGAAAGTAACTAAAGTATACTATTCTTGCTGTATCTACATCAGTCAGCCGCCTTATTGTTTTAACTGCGTATGCCGCAGAGCTAAGTTTTTCTGACATTTTCTCAATTTGTGGGCCCCATTGTAATTTGGAGTCAATTGTTATCCCTAGAAACACAGTTGAAGCAACAGGCTCCAGTCTAGTTCCATTTATTTCTACATTGGTTTGTACCTGCTTCACATTAGGTGTAGAAAATTTAATCACTTTGGTTTTTCTTTCATTTAATAGTAGGTTATTTACATTAAACCAATGGACAACTTTTGGGAGTGCATTGTTAACTTCGTCATAATTGTACAATTTTCGACTAATTTTAAACGTCAAAGAAGTATCATCAGCATACAATACAATTTCGTGATTATTCCTTATGTGAAAGGGTAAATCATTTATGTATATTAAGAAGAGAAATGGGCCAAGAATGGAGCCTTGTGGGACACCCATGGTGACCATTGATCCTGGTGATCTTTTACCGTTTACATCAACCTTCTGAATTCTATTTCCCAAGTAAGAAGTAAGAAGATCAAGAGCCTTTTTCCTAATGCCATAGTGATGTAATTTCCTAACTAGTGTATCATGGTGTACACAATCAAATGCCTTAGACAAGTCACAGAAGATGCCTAATGCGTCTTGTGACTCTTCCCAGGCATTCAATATACCTGTCAATAGTTCGGTTCCCGCATCTATGGTTGAGCAACCCTTTGTAAATCCAAACTGTTTCTTATGAACGTACGGAAACGTACGGAAACTGGTCGAAAATTCGAGGGATCAGAAGTATCGCCAGATTTAAATAATGGTATAACTTTACTATGTTTCATCAGATCAGGAAACACTCCAGAAGTAACACAACAATTGAATATATATGCTAGATAAGGTGCGATTATTTCTATGATGTATGAAATTGTTTTTACAGAATATCCCCAAAGGTCCATAGTTTTCTTTATCTCAATTGTTTTAAAGGCATTTATTATATCATTGCAGTTAACAATAGTGAAAGCGAAGTCGGTACCACATGCGGAAACGCTTTCTTTAAGTAGCATCTCAGCTGAAATGGAAGACGACTTGAGGGCGTTAGTCGTTATTAACGGTATATTCGTAAAAAATCGCTCAAACTCAGTCGCAACTTCCATATCCGCTTTAATTTCTAAATTTTTTATCTTTAAATGAAAGTCCCTTGTGCGAGCTATAACCCTATTTGTTTCATTATTAATAATATTCCATGTAGCTTTAATTTTGTTTGTAGAGTTTTTGATCTTATTCTTCAAAGAAATTGACTTCGCAGTGGAACAGGCTCGTTTGAATATTTTGGAATAGTTATTTACATAGTCCTTAAAAGTCGCACTATGATTATAAGTTTTTTCGTTATACAGTTCATACAATTTATTACGACTTTTGTAAATACCAACAGTTGCCCAATCATTAAAGCATAAGCGATCACTGATCGATTTCGTTTTAGGTATGAAGATTCTATTAAATTCAACTCTAATTAATTCAAAGAATGAGTCATAAAGTTGGTCAGGATTGTCATGAATTGGCAACCTTTGTAATTTGCTAATTAAGCTAGATTTAAATTCCCCTAGACGGCACTCAGTAATTGGAATAAAACTAATATTTTTTCTTAGAACCCTAGTGCTTTTCTTAGGAAATGATACTAACTGACCGCAGTGATCAGAGTGCAAAATATTAATTAGTGATTTATAATTGGGTTTTATGTTTGTGAATATATTATCTATACAAGTAGCACTTGAGGCAGTTATCCTCGTAGGTTCAAGAAAGACATTATATAAGTTAAATGATCTAAATAAATTTAAAAAGTTACATGTCAAGGATTTTTTTTTCAAATATATTGATGTTAAAGTCTCCACAAATAACAATTGTTTTAGGACTATTGGTTATTTTGAATAAGGCATCTTCGATAATTTTATAAAAAGCTTCATAAGGCGCACATGGTGGTTTGTATACACTTATAACAATGGTTTCCTCCAATTCTATACATGCAATCTCTAAAACTCGTTCGACAGAGAGGCTCACAATATCACGTCTTTCTTTAAATTTCAAGCATTTCTTTGTAATTATTAAAGAGCCACCACGTATCAACCGAACTCTGTTAAATGAGCTGGCAATCTGATGGTTATTGGAACTGAAAATGATCTGATGGCTTTTGAGCCATGATTCTGATATACATAGAATGTCGATATGATTACAGTTCAAGAACAATTCTAATTCTAGCTCTTTGCCTATTATCCCCTGAATATTCTGATGCACCAGATTTATACATTTTTTTGGAATATTTTCTTGAGTAATAACCACTGGTGGGGATATCAGATTATTTATATTATTAATTTTCTCTGAAGACAATTGTATTAAATTACCATTATTGCTACTTAAGTTTTCATTTTCATTAATTACATAGCCAGAGTTTCGCTCTATTGTCTTAAAGTCTAATTTAAAGAATATTTTAAAGAATATATAAAAAAGTTTTAGGCATAGTAAAGACTAGTCGCCTGGAACTTAGCCGAACATAGACAATGCCGTTTTAAATCGTTCATGTCCGCAACTTCAAAAGGTGTCGGAAATTAAATATCTAGGCCTAGTAACAATTAAGCGACTTCATTGAAGTTTACAAACAGAAGTTATTATAGGTAAATAATCATATTATCGCAGATATATTTGGAAGTGTATTTGAAGTACGTGGCCTTCGTTTATTAAAATTCAATAGGAATTAATCCTGCCTCTGAATATGTATTTAACGATTTCCGTGTGCACAAAGCTTTTCTATCAAGATCCATGTCCAACAAATCGATATGTTATTAGGAATATACACTACCAAAGTGGGAGAAACTTTTCCTCCACGTAATCAGGGCAGGAAACATATAACATACCATCATCAAAATCAAAATGCTCTGACTAACAAAGAACTTGAGGGCCCGGCGGTGCCTTCAATTTTACATTCTTCATCATCTTACCAGGACAAAGAAGACGACATTCTGTAACAATGTAAGAAATATTTGGATAACTACGATTAGTTATAATAAAAACTACGAACCTGGCTGTATCGGTCAATGAGACCAACATAAAAAGCTATGCGGTCTGTTATACAGGGCGGGATTTTTATAAAATCGCCACAATTAGTTTACATGCGCACTTACATATGCCACCGCGTCGCACAGCGGGAAATGGGATACTAAAGTTGCCACGTGTATGGAGGGAGCTATAGCGATGCTGCCAGATTTAAACTAAAATATCTGTGTCTATCAGACCATTATAGGTTATACGCTGGAGCTAATGGGCCCTCGCTGAGTTGGCCACGAAGACCCATTCTGTTCAGGGTTGGTCACACTCACGGGTCAACACCTATCCGGCGGCCTCCACGCATGAAGTGCGAGCCCGGGCAAAACTCTGGCCTTAGGGCTAGTTTCCCCTAGGATTCAACCTTCTGGCGCTCCTGGACGGTCTGCGCACCGTGCGGCGTAAGCCAATCGACTGTGCACTCTGACTAACAGTAGAGAAGCAGTACTGTTCCTATAGAGAGGGGGTGGTTGCGGACCTTACGGCGACTGCTCTTGAAACGACCATGGGCTACCCGATCCTGGGTGAACAGCCGGACAAAGGATGCCGTGGTCCGCGATAGATTCGGTATACACCGTTTCACCGCTTCGTAAGGGAGAGGACCGCGCAAGCGACCTCGAACTCGTAACCAATCGAGAGACCGGAGTAATCTGGTCGCAATCGAAAGTAAGGGCGTGAGTATAAGCCCGCTAGGTAACACACCTAGTTATCTCGCGGTTAAGGCGTTGGCCTCTTGCGGGCATGTGGCAGAGCTTGACGGTGGACTGTTTTGTCCAAGTCTTCTGCGTTTACTTCACGGGAGAGAGAACGGCTAATCGTTAAAACTTCCTGAGGTGACGGGTTGGCCTTTTGTAGTTGACAACTCTAGTTATACCGTTATACTTGTAACAGGGTAAGGAATAAATGCCTGCATTTAATGGTGAGATATTCTGATTTTAGTTAAGAAAGTTCATTTGCTATATTTTTCAAGACCTGATATATCCAGATATTTTATTTTCGGACCATTTCTTGACTAAGCAGATGAGGCTTATCTCGATTTATCTGATGAACTACTTAACAAACTTAAACGTTTGGAAAATGTATGCATACGATTCATCATATGTCTACGTAAGTATGATCACGTGTCCGAATATAGGGCACAGTTAAATTAGTTGCCAGTACTCCAAAGGATAAATGTTCATATACTTACTCTCCTCTATAGTATACTATTCCAATCAACACCATCCTATCCCCATCGTTTTTGAAACATTAAGTTCCCACGGTCTCATGGTTGGCCAGCGTCTGACAGTTTACTAAAAAATCCGTGGACTCTGGAACGCTTTCCCGGCAAATATACGAAACTCGCCTTCTTTACCATCATTTAAGACTCACCCAAATGATTACTACTTTTCTAAGAAGTAAACAAGTTCTTCCCTTTGTCTCCTCTTCCTTTCTCAATATCCTTTCCTCCGGAATTCTCAGTGTTAAATACCTATACTAGTCTTTATTTCCACAATGCGCGCATATACTACTGTGATTAGGTTAGTTGTAAGACATTGCCATGTGGCAATAAGCTCGCCTGTTTCCATTATATTTAAGTGCAATTAAAGAGTATAATATTGTTATTATTATATCCGACTTTCTGTCAGTAAGGTACGATATTGTAAAAAAATATGTCACATCCGCCCTGTTCAAAATTCAACAGATATCGTAATGACTGCGAGCTGAATAGAGTTTTGCGTGACAGGGAAACGGGTCAACAATAAATAACATCTTGCACTCAGGTTTATTGTTTTATTTATTAGTCGTGACCCGCGCCTATTTTATGCGATGAGATACAGTACTACAACTATACCACTGTATATTATGACTATACCAAACACTCCATAATAAACAGAGCTTTGGCTGCTTACAATGATAGGCTCTGGGAAAGCATTAGAATATCTTTTTCCTCCCTCATCTAACGTCTCATCAATCACATAAATAGAGATTATTGAACATGTTTTTCATTTATAACTGCAGAATATTTGTAATATTTCTTGAAATATAATGTGAAATTTGTGGGAATAAAGTGTAAGTACTTTTGTTTGTCTAGTATCATGCTTATTATCTTCAATTTTTAACTTTAGCTAGTTGGAGTACCCGGCCATTCGTTGCTTTTGCTCGTATTGCATGTGTTGGTTTTGCGTTTAACAGGTTGCGTTCAACGCTACCATTGTCATAAAATATTATAATAAAAACACGCGCGTATTCGAATGCAATACTGTGTTAAAATGTCAAGTCAATCAACCGATTACTTTGGAGTTTTGCGAGCGCAGACACACGACTGCTGAACTTTTATCAATATAGACTCAAGCAGGCATCAACGAGGCATCTGTGTACCGAGTTTCAAGTATCCAAGTTCAGTATTACGAGATTGAAATATTTGTGATAGCAGACTGACATTATTATACTGGTACTAGACTGATTCCCGAATGCTGGTATTAAGCATAGACCAAGGCGCTGGTATAATAGTGATAACAGGCTAGCACCTGGAGCCAGCAATCTATGAAATACAGTAATAATAATCCAGATTATAGTTGGTTAAACGACATTAGTGTGAAGAATTGTTTTCAACCTAATATCATTGTAGACAACTCATTTGTTAAAGAATTGTCTAGAATACTAAGGTATTGGGTATTATTATTATACCACTACATTTTCGGCTAAAAGCCACATTACATTCTCTACTCTTTAATTATTTGAAATACCCCTACAAAGTATAATTTAATTTAACTACGAAAATTATGAACGAATTCTTTGTTTTCATGAATAAATTTAGGAAACCAATAGTCTTCGGAAACCGCCACCGATCGGTATCCGTCGCTTTTAGAAAATTTGACCCAATCTATTTATTTCATTTTTTATTTATTTAAAAATGTATTTCTGTAAAACGTTGATTTTGCTTACAAAAATAACAGGAATCGAATGGCAAAACCTTTTGCTATTTAATTCTGTCACCCAACGGGGACTAGCCCGTTTTAGAGTGGACAGGACTCTAATATTACAATAAATTATGTAAAAGTTTTAGTAATATGCTAATAAAATTAAATTGCCCTAAAATGTGGTCCAAAAAAATATTATAATTAAAACGCAATTTTATTATATAATCGCCATTAAATAGATCATAACATCTGAGAATGACAAGCAGAATAGTCTTAAAACTAAAAAAAAGAGAAAAATTAGCTTATAAGTAAGAAAAGAAAGATCGTCTCAGGTAGCTCACAATAGTTATTTCCGTCATTTCGAAAAAAATATTTAGCGCATTCACAATACTTTCCTCCTTTTCGCTTGGTTGATCGGGAAAGTAATATTGCGTTAAAACAAAAATATCACCTTAAAAAAAAGTCCACAGTGGTCGTAAAAATACCACATCTGGGCGCATTGGCACAAGCATTTCGTTGAAACGGTATCCATTCAACTTGTATCAGAGCGCCTAATCGTGAGTTTGAACAAAAGGTTGGCCGCAAGCGCGGAACATTACCGTGACTTACGGATCCATCGCGTTGTCTGCAAAAACCGCAGGCGCCGCCGCCGCTGCCGCATTTATTCCAGGCAAAAACCACAAACCAGCCCGTGGCCAGTCCCCCTATAAAGATGTCCTCTCTGAATGGCAAGAGATGCCGCCATTATTTGCACTGGCACACAGCCGCATGTCAGACAGCATAGCTGAGGTTGAATTATTGAACGTTTGCGTTTAGAATAGCGCGGCTGTTTTAGTGGCTGTTGGATGTGATGGATGGGGAAATCCTACGGCGTTTAACTGCATTTAGCATTGTGACAAGATTCATCGTCTTGAGTTATATTTGGTAATATCAAAAGTGGGATTTGCTCAATTGTCTCTATTTGGGATTCCTAATTGTTCCGTGCTGGGCCTACTATCCTGTCAGTGTATATTTGGGAACTCACGGGAGCTAAACCGTGAGTTGCCGCGGTCGGCCTACTCACGGCTTAGCTCCCATTTGGTAGCCTCCTCGAAAAGGCCTACTTGAAAGGCCACTGTGAAGTCTTCCTGCGGCTGTTACCTATAGTCGTAAACAGCTGTGATCGGAGGTTCCGATCTGGGATAACACTTCGGGCGAAACTGGCAATTTGCGCGCCGTGCGCTGTCAGCCAATCGCTTGCGAAATCCAGCGAATAACAGGGGAAGTCTGGAAACGTACGTTTCCTAAGAAAAAGGAGGAGGTAGGGGGTAGTTGCTGACCTGGCGTCATCTATCCTAAAAAACGATCCGTTGGTCACCCGATTCCTTTTGAGCATGACGGGCAATAGGCGCAAAAATGATGTAGTATTTTCTTAAATATGGCGGTATTAAAAAATGCATCGCTTCTATATGTGTACCGAATTTCATGTCTTTAACTGCATTCTCGTCTATTTCGACATTCAAGTATGACTAGCGCGCCCTCTGGTGGATCGATTTTAACTACAATCGCATCAACTCTTGCCATGACCGAATGATGCCTCCAATCTGCATGCCAAATTCCAATGAAATGAAGCGTTTAGGCGCCATGTTGAAGGATGTTGAAGGAAATACACACACACACGCACACACACTGACACACAGACTCACAGCCAGACTTCAAGGAAAGGCATTAATCGTCTCAGGGGTGTCAAAATGGATATTTTCGTCTTCATCTCGATTTTTTTTGCGTGTTCACAATACTATACACAGTGCCATGAAAGTAAACCACAGCGCAGGCACGTTCACTTCCCGTCGAACGTCGCAGATATACAAACGTTCGAGAAATCAAGTGATGATATTCATGTAGCTAAGAGCAAATATATCGCACCAGGAGTTGCATAATTTGTAAAAAGTATGCAAGCTTAAAAATTCCAATGATTTACAAATAAAAGATCGTCGTTATTAAAAATATCTTCGAATATTAATGTAAGTTTAATATTTAACTAAAAGTAAAATATTAAAGTGGATTTTCAAATTCTTAGAGAATTATTCTAAATCTTGGAGTCTCTGTACCGAACAAGAAAGTCCTAGTGGTCCCTGGTTAAAAAAAGGTGGTAAACCACTGCCTTAAACGGTAAACCGAATACACTTTGGTTGAGAAGCACCTGACTTGAACCTTTTGAAACACAACTTTTATTTGTCTAATTTTGGGCCAGAAACATATGGAATATGCTACTAGTTGGTCATCGATGCCGAAAGAATTGTTTTTAATTTTCAAAAGATAGCTATATAATGTTTTCGCATGCTGAAGTCCAAAATTTATATTATACATGAATGATAAGGGAAAATACAAATAAAACTGACAAATAACACAAATTATTTCTTATGAAATTCATCACTTTTTTTTGCTTTAAATCAAAGACTGTCAAGACATATGTTCCAGGTTTCCTAATATCCTAATGTTCCTAAAGTTCCAGGTTTTGCTCATAAGGCCTACCAATTTATTAGATAATATCGATAGTATGAAATCGACTACTATCGCGGTTGTATGACATTTTTAATAGGTTTAAAAACTAATTTACGAAAAACGAAGATGCAACAGTCTACCGTGGACAGCGGCGATTGCAACATCACCGAAACGTAGGGTGCTACAAACTTCACCCGGTAAATTTGGTTACTGGAGTTGGGGCGTTCTGGAACGGAGAAAGCACTGACAATAGTAGTTTTATTTGCTAAAAAGGTTATATCGATGAAAGATGTTATTCTTTATTCTTGGGACATATGAATTGTTATTCTTTATTCTTTATAGAATGGAAAATAGCTATTGGAGTTGATGCGTTCTGGAACGGAGAAAGCACTAACAATTGTAGTTTTATTTCCTAAGCTATTGTATCCATGAAAGATCCGTAGCGTCCGTAGCCCTGTTGACACCGGTTCTCCATGTTGTGACCAAAGTTAAGCAGCGGCGGGCGCGGTCAATACTGGGATGGGTGACGGCCTGGGTGTTTGACTGCGTGATGCTACAAATTCACACCTAGAATATGGTGTCAATTAGCAATGGGTTCCACAAAAAGGCATATGTGGGTAAAAAAAAATGCTAACATATGAATTGTTATTAATATTATTATTATTGTGAAATTATTCATACGAAGTTAATATGTTGTGTATTTATTGTAATCTCTACATAATAATACTTTTGTTGTAACGCATTGAAAATTCGGAAAATTATAGTTTCTCATCTCATCTCTATCTATCTTATCATAGATATTCTTAAATTTAGGAATGACAATGATTTACGACTCCACTTATGGCATACGAATGTGTGAACGACTGACTCCTTGAACCCTGCGCATAAGTGCCGCAAGGTCATTTCTTATGTATGTATTTGAAAGACTTTTCAATATTCAAAAAAACACGTTCACCTTTTTTAACTTGAAAGCCTTTTTAATTCGACTCCTTAACAATAGTGCTTCTAATCTTTATAGCAATTATTATGATCTTAACAGAAAAACCTTTTCTTGAGCATTCTTACCGAATTTCGTCATAATGTTTCTTGCTACATATAAAATATTGCGATTTAAATGTACGCTTATGTCGTATGTACATTGAATATTTGGCTACCTCTCGATATACAGGGTGAGTTTTTAATTAGTGACATCCTTATAGTGGGTGAATCAGTTCGACGAACTAAGCAACTTTTGATAGAAATTTTTGGCCACAGCCAAAAATAAATAACTTGAATTTTTGTTTTTGTTTTCAAAATAGTATAACAAGGTATGAGCACGAGGCGCTTTTTAGCGGTATGTAAAATATCGCTAATATCGCTTATTAGCTATATTTTACCTACCGCTAGATGGCGCAGTGCGCTTAACGCTTCTCAAACTTTTCTTCAATAGATAAGATTTACAATTTTTGAAAAAAAAATGTTTTTTAGTTTTTCCCCAAAAATAATATAAAAAGTTGCTTACTTCGTCGTACTGATTCAACCACTACAAGGATATCACTAATTAGAAACTCAACATGTATAATTTAAGGCAGAATCATTTGTTGAATTGCGATCATTACCCTCACGAGTAGTACTTTTTGCCTGTCACTGGTTTTTAAGCAAAAGTATACTATCAAACATGATACTACAGCACAAATAGCGACTGAATAATATCAACATCTCATCAGATTCCTTCGCAGTTCGACGCCGATCGCACTTCGATATTTACGCGCCTCGCGACGCTCCTTCTTGGCCGAAAATATATTCGAAATTTATTCTCAAAATAAATCAGCGCCCGAGTGTGTTCCGTCTCAGATCCATTATCTATGGGTGCCAAAGAGTTCAAGCAGTGTTTGCCCGGCGGCGGCACGGAAAGGGAGGAAGTGTTTCAAAACGCCCGCCGCGTAAAAACGCTGATTAATGGGCCGTGTTGACGTCACGAGAAGGCGCCGAGATGAATAAAAGGAAGAAGAGGCCTCGAGGAAAAAACGTTCGGCTGAGTCGCCACTGCCTCCGCAACGCGCCCCGTCAAAGACTCCTCCCGCGAGAGCAAAGCTAAAACAAAAGAAAAATCTGGAAAATTTACGATGAAACGGATGTTTGTGCATAAAAGAATCCTGCCGAATGCTACTGTCGTGAGTTATAGCAGTCGGGCTGAGCTTGTCAAAATCACTGAAATCGCATTCCAGTATGCCACAGTCCTCCAAGCGGAGCAATTAAGAAAGCCAGGACACGAAGTTTAATATTTGGGTAAGAGAAAAAATAGATTTATGGAAACAAATAAAATGCCGAGAATTATTCAGAATATTATTCTACAATTAATTGAATACTCCTGATTCATTGGGCCCGATTGCGTTTCTTTGTAAATTAAAACTGAAATTAGTTCAATCGAACGGGATAAAGGAATACGTTAGAGCAGAATATAAAACGAACGATCGTCGATAAAACTACCTATCGAACTTATACTCGTCCGAATAAATTTGAACACATTTCGTGCGGTGTTAGATTCAGGTTTTTTAAATTTGGTGGGTAGTTTTATTGCGAAACAGTGACAACCGTTCATTTCACATTCCGCTCTATCTAGCGTATTGCTTATTTAATTTCCGATTTTACAAAGAAACGCAAGCGAGCCCAGTATGTACATATTTTTAAAACAGGCTTACAATAGGATTCTTTTGGACGTGAAAATGAAAAAACCTATCGCATGATCAAAGCATATATCAATAGCACAATCATAATTGCCTTAAGTGGGGGAGAGCCTGGTTTAGAAGGCCAAAAAAACATGTTTTTCATGATTACATGTTAACAAAGTTAAAACTCAGTTGTAACAAAATTTGAAAAAAGGAAATATTTTTTTTAAATAGTTAAAAAAAACTTTGATATATTGAATTGCGAAAGTTTCTACCGCTGCAGAACTTACGGTATCTGTTTGCGCCGGTAATAGCGAGCGTAATTTTGCCTGAAACAAAAAAGTAAACTAAGGTATTCATTTGTTCATGTGTATTTTCTATAAGAACAAAAAAACTTTAAAAAGTTTTCTATACGTTTAAAAATATATTAAACCATCTTTTTCTGTTTTTTTTAGTTCATATAGAAGGGAATTTAATAATCTTTTGTTTTGGAATAATAGTAGTAGATGAAGTAGGGGGGCTTGTTTCCAGCCCTTGATGTCACCTAGATCTATAAGATCTTTTATAACTACCTACTATGTGGTTAGGTCAGTGGTCAGCTAGTAGCCCAGTACTTCTTACCAGTCCAAGTAGATCACTGACCTTCAAGTTGGGCAGATCGCTAGGTTCGAGAAAGGCTCATCCTAGTAAACTGTGTCTTTTAGCGGCGAGCCCTGGACAGTGACCAACGATGTGTATGCTGTCTTCAGGTTCTTCGCCACATATTCGGCAGTCCTTGCTCTCGGTTAAGCCAAGGTTGAATAGATGTGCTCTAAGGGTCGTGTGTCCGGTGAGGAGACCGATAGTGGTTCTAAGGTTCTTCTTGCTCATGTCAAGTAGTATAATAATTTTGAACATTTAAACATCAAAACATTTAAAAGTATAATAATTTTGAAAAATTCAAATTAGTACTAAAATATATGCTCGAGTGTAATAATTGGACCACCCCCTGTAAATTACGCTTAAATCTTTAATGTTTTATTGCTAACATTTTTAGTTATTTCTTTGATATTATTTTTTATTCTTATAATGTATTTTGATTTTCATATCTTATGTTGGTACTGTGATTTTAAGGACACTTCAGTTTTCATATTTTTTTCTACCGTGTTTTTTTATATTATTACAATATATATAGTCTTTTATAATTGACTATAGTTTATTATTTTATTTTTTTTAGTTATTGCGGAACAAAATATTGTCCTGAGTTATCTTTATTTATATTTACTATTGTTTATCTTCCCGTTAAATTTTGAATTGTATTAGTGAAATATTTTTTATTTACCTAATTTAACATATGATACCTTTTATTTTGTACTCTTATTATATATTTTAGAAATTTATTTTTTGAACCAATATCTCTACGCAAGCATGTTCTGAAAAAATATTGTACGCCTAAAAGTCAGGTTGTTCGGCATGAAATAATTGTAAAACTCGATGTTACTACATCACAATCACAATAAAATAAATTTAATTGATTTGAATGAATTTAGCACCGTTCCCATATTTAGCAATGTTTAACACTGATATAGAACTTTCTACAGTATCTGTCTTTCAGCGCCAAAAGTTTATTACATTTTTCCGAAATAATATTTCTTTTAATCTTGTGGAGATGCTTTCCAGGTAAATAATTAAATAAATATCCATTTCGAATTAATATACTTTCAAAGTAAAATAACGCAACCATATCAGCTATATTTCCATCATTTTAGCAATGTTATTGCCTTAAAAAGATTTCCACTCTGAATACATAATTTAATAAGGCCGCCGCGTTTCGGATGTTCTCAGATAACGAGCGGCATGAACATGACCGCCTTGGTTTCAATTTCATATTGGTTATTCTATATCCGATCGTTATAATGTGTCTGCGCTACGACAGAGCGCTCTAGAGACGCCCGCATTACAGAAAGTGTTCTCGCAGTGGGTTGAGTGAGCTGTCGCAGGGCCCGCTGTGAAATTGATAAATTCCAACGAAAATATATCGGTTTCTCTCGTGCAGGGAAGCGGCGTCCATTAAAGCGAAAGGCCGTTATGCCAACGTGGCGTAGCACCACCTCGACCTACCCACTAAACCAACTACCACACGTATATACACTGTAGTATTGATGTATGGGATATTCAAAAAGTTATGAAAAATATATAAACCTAATAAAAAAGACCCACTGAAATAAACCTTTAAGAACATATATGTTCGAGACCGTTTGGGACATATATGTCCCATAACTCCAAAAATATTATAAATTATCGAATACGAATGATTTATAAATTATATTTTTTTCATGGTATTATTGAAACATCAAAATTTTAGTTTTGGGCAAAAAAAATATTGTTTTAACATATGTATATAGTTTTTTTAATCATCGCAAATGACCAACGAATTCTAGTGGAACATACTAAAATATTTATTTATTAGGTCTTTGAATTGAAAACTTCGTTTTTTTGTGATATTGAATATTTATTTCGAAGCAAATTGGAAAGTGCATTTTATTCAATGTATTGTCCATCGCTAAATATGACGTTCTCCCATCTTTCTGGCAGGAGACAGATTCCCCTGCTGAAGAAGTCTTCTTCCTTGGAGGCTATCCACGAATCCAGCCATTTTTCAATATCCTCGAAAGACTGGAAGCGCTGCTCGGAAAGGCCATGGGTCATTGACCAGAACAAATAGTAGTCGGATGACGTAATATCTGGGGAGTACGGCGGGTGAGGTAGGATGTCCCAGCGAAGCGTTTCCAGGAAGTTCTTGACCGGCAACACGACGTGTGGTCGAGCATGGTCATGCTGGAAAATTACCTTGTCGTGCCTTTTAGCGTATTCCGGCCGTTTTATCTTCACAGCATCGCTCAAATTCTGGAGCTGAGCTCGATAGCGATGTGATGGTTTCACCCGGTTTTAGCAGCTCGTAATAGATGACACCCTTTTAGTCCCACCAAATGCAAAGCATTACCTTGGATCCGTGAATGTCTCTCTTTGGTGTGGCTGTTGAGGTCGATGGAAGTGATTCACCGGGGTACGAGCGATATTTTTTGCTTTTGGGGTTCTCGTAAAAGATCCACTTTTCATCGTCGGTATTCGCTGGAGAAAACCTTTTCTTGTTTGACGGCGAAGGAGCATTTCACAAGTCATGAACCGTCTTTCGATGTCTCTTGGTTTCAACTCGTGAGGAACCCAATGCCCTTTCTTTTGAATGACTTCCATAGATTTTAAACGTCTCGAAACGGTTGAGGGATGAACATTAAGCACTTCACTTATCATTTCCAGCATCAGACTCGAATTTTCATGGAGTATGGACTCCAATTCGGCTTCTTCAAATATTTGCTCCTGGCCTGGGCGTTTCCCGAGTGAGCTCCTTATATTCATTCTTCTGAAGCGGACAGTGATGCTGACTTCATCTCCCGTCTTTTATTTCCTGAAGGCCAATATATAATATGGTAAATGCATTTTATATGTGATGAGGTACGGCGTGGAAAATTCAATCTTGTCGGTCAATATATTTAAAGTTGCTCAGCGTGCTATGGAAAAGCTAAACCAGGAATCTCTCTAAGGAACATGATTAGAAATGTAGTTACTTTACAATATTACTTTCTCTGTCAAGGTCAGGGAAGTTATTGAAATAACAAGAAAATATATTAAAAGGAATAAAAAACACGACTGCCGTTACAAAAATATAAGTACTGTACAAAAATATATTTTTTTTGTTTTTTTTTATAACATATTTGTGGTTTATGTATTTATATAGGTTTATGTATTTATATAGGTACATACATATATTTTCGAAATGTACTCAATCATACTGTTTATTTGACACTAAATGCGAAATATGTATGTTAATTTAGTGTCATTTGATATTTTGAAAGTTGATGTACCCTATGGCACTCGAGATGACATAACAGTTCTAACGATACCACATATTTCTAAATTGGTGGACATTTAGAATTTATAGTGTAATAAAGTAACGGAAAACATACATCGGAGAAGCCTGAAAATATTGCACTTCTATTTGTTAAGCAGTCGCGTAAAAAGAACCCGAACTTCAATAGTAATGATAGTTTCAAACTATATACTACGTGGGACCATCTTCTTAAACGTGCTTAACTCCCATCACCGAGCGCAAGGCGCGACACAATATGTAGTGAGTGTTATGTGCATGGTGAATTTTCAAAATTCGCGCGTGCTGGCCCCTTTCCCCTTCCTCTCCCTTCTCTATTATAGTCTGCGTAGTTAGCAACAGTTGCCTGCTGTATAACAACGGATGACGAGTGACAGCGATTAGTCTAGACCAGTGTTTTCCAATTAGTGGTACGCGTTCCAATTAGCGCTTTGCGAAGTTAAATCAAGGAGTACGAGCGGGAATATTCTTGAGAGTTCTTTTAGAATTGTACAAAAAAACGTACATATCTGTCACATTAAACTGATTTTTACCATCATCGACTGTATTTTGATGGTACTAAGTAACAAAAAAAAACTGAATATTTTTTTTATTTATCATGCCTGCGATAAGGAGTAGGTACTCGAGTTTGAGGTCATTTTTAAAGTGGTACGCAAGAAAAACTAATCAATAACCACTGGTCTAGACAGACCCTGGTAAACGGCGGTTACAAAAAAAAATCATAATGCCTCATACTGGACTTGCCATGATGACTAAAATGCTATGATACTAGACTTGATTGGTTTTTATTATACCATTGAATTTTAGTTTAAATATTGATTTAAATAATGACTTGTAATAAGGCCTAGTTACATAATAAACCCCATTTAACTAAGTTAAATATCCAGTTTATCTAACAATATCATCCATATATGCAAAATTTCAGACGTGTAGAATTCCAATACAACATGAAGTGATGAGTTGAGCTTCGATATTTAACAACTGATAAATATACGTCACCTTTCATACAAAAAATCCTATTTTCCAGGAACCAACCAAGGAAGCATGCCTCTTAAAATATCAATTTCTCTCAAACATTTCTGAGTGCCCTATACTATACGTATGTGTACTGTGTAGACGATAAGCTTTTGACCGAGGCGTAGAGACGTAGAGGCGTAGAAGCGTAGCAGCATTGAAAATTAAGTGTCACGAGCAGTTCAGACCAGAAAGTGTATTGTCTTTTATAGGGATCTAATTTGGGAGCCGTGTAATGAGAAAAACAATACTTCTTCTTCATCTGGTGCCATGTTCGCTACCGAACTCAGGATCTTGTTTCTATGATATTGCAGCTTTAAACAGGGATGATACGATACAGTATATGTATAATACCCTAGTGTAACACCGATTATGCTGGTAACACTCTAAAAATGGAATAATGAAAACCAAAATCAATGATAAATTTCAAAAAAGAGATAAATTTAATAATACACTAAATAAATGTATTAATAGTATGAAGAAATACAACATGTGACGAAAAGAAAATAAATACATACTCTATCAACATATTTACCCTCACACACATCGACCAAACTATACGAAATCAACACACCTTACATTCACAACTTTATATATCGTAAAATATAACATAGATCTATAAATCATATACACTCATAAACGCACAAGCACACACACACACACACACACACAAACAAACAAACACACACACACATACACACACACAAACATCCATAGGCACTAATATATTCACTTACATATATTTGTGTTAAATATAGGTAGGTATAATGCTACATTTGTATAAAAATATTTTGTATCTTTGTTGGATGTAATTTTGTCAGTTTGAATTTTATATATTTATGTCATGTTACGCTGTAAGTTTCTATTAAATAAATGTGTTGAAATGAAATTATGTCAAACGTTGTCAAAAGGCTTTGCGGGATCAAAGAAGACAGAATACCTAATTTTTAAAAATCAATTGTGTCTTCCCAAGATTTCCCTGGCAATAAGACAACCCTCCCCCCCCCCCCCCCCTCCCCGCACCAAAGCCTCTAACCTTTACCCCCAACCCTATTAAATTTATATAAAAAACGGCCAGTAAGCCACCCGATTGCTATAATCCCTTTCTATAAATCACACCGCTAACTTGACCACTAAAGAGTCTTGGTTTCAAAATTCAATTTAATTGCCCAAGGTCGTCATCGCTTAAAAACGGCCCGTTGGCCACCCGATTGCAATATTTCCTATCTATGAATCACACCGCATACGTGACCCATCACGAGGCTACATTTCAAATTTCAAGTCAATCGGCTGAGGTCACCTTCACTTAAAATCGTCGTTGGCCAACCGATTGCAATTACCTCTTTCGATGAATCTCCCTGCTCGCTTGAAAATTTCATAAAGTGGTTTCAGCCCAACAAGACACCTGTGTATCGAGTTTAAATTCTATAAGTCCAATATTTCCAGACTAAAGGACTAACACGCCCTCTGATGGACCGATTTCAACCACAAACTTTTTAAATCTTGCCATGGTCAAATGATGCCTGCATGCCGAATTTAAGCTCAATCGGATGAAGCGTTTGGACGATATCGTGGAAGAATTCTCACACACAGACAGACAGACACACACAGAAGTGCGTTCACAATAATTAACTTTCTCGTCGGTTGGAAGGCTGGTAAAGTAAAACATGTGGATAAAGAAGAGTGTAAGAAAAACAACAGGATACTATCTAACCATGGATATATGTAGCAAGTAGATAGAGAAATCCGCTAATAGCGAATATGCTATAAATATGTATGACTAATTTGTGCCCCGCTGCAAGAGTGGGGGGCGTTCATGATTCAGCCTCAGGCCATTCCGACGCTCGACGCCCTCGCTCGACGCCCATTTCCTGAACACCAATCAAATTATGAAGTACGCACAACGAGTGACTACTTTGAGGGATATTGCATGATTGCAACTTAACTCATTTCCACCCTAATCCTCTGTCATGGCCTATGTATCTCGATATATTTCTATAATGATAGCCCAGTCCAATTAGCTTAAAAACGGGGGTAACTGTGTCTTTATTCGTTTTTTTAATATATAATGTACTGAAGTAAAATATGTATATATATATATATATATATATATATATATATATATATATATATATATATATATATATATATATATATATATATATATATATATATATATATATATATATATATATATATATATATATACATTATTTTCAATAATATATAAAATTAGATTCATGAAAAGTTACTTATCTGGGGTCCTGGTGGACCAGAAACATTTAAAAGATAAGTAACTTTTCATGAATCTATGTTTATATATTATTGAAAATAATTTTAAAAAAATTACACCCTTAAAATATTAAAATATATATATATATATATATAGAGAGAGCTAGCTGCCCTGGAACAAGTCCTGGCACTTAGTTGGGCAGCAGCAGTACTTAAATGCTAATGCTCATATCGGCCGTGTTTAATTTTAATTTTATTTTTAATTATATGTAATTGTTTTATTGATATGATTATTAGTTATACTTGTGCACTTGTAAATGAATTGTTAAATTAAATAAATAAATTAAATAAATAAATAAATATATATATATATATATATATATATATATATATATATATATATATATATATATATATATATATATATATATATATATATATATATATATATATATATATATATATATATATATATATATATATATATATATATATATATATATATATATATATATATATATATATATATATATATATATATATATATATATATATATATATATATATATATATATATATATATATATATATATATATATATATATTAAATTATTATTTTCAAATTGAAATTATGTATTAATACTAAATAAATTAACGTATAAAATAAATGAAAGGAGACTTATCTGGTCTGTGTAGACCAGGAGCGACTCCACGCCTTTTTTTCTTCTCTATTCTTTCAGTGTTGGTCAATAATCCCTGCTGTGGTATTAGAAGTCTGGCCAACCGGACTTCTTCCTGCCTCATACAGTGGTGACACAAGTGAAAGTCGATAATCTATGCTGGAAAGGAATAGGCGATTAGTATATCTAAAAACTAATGATTAATGAAAAATGTTGGTTCTATATTTCGGTGTAAACCGTTGTCAAGATAAATGACATTTCTGAAATCGAACAATTCCTTGAAAATATAAATTCAAGAAATCGAACCAATAGAAATGATTAATAATATTTTACACGATCCAGCTAAAGTATATCATAACCGACCGTGAAAAATATTATTTTTAATGAATGATTATAAATAAAAAATAAAAAGATATATATATATATTATATATATATATATATATATATATATATATATATATATATATATATATATATATATATATATATATATATATATATATATATATATATATATATATATATATATATATATATATATATATATATATATATATATATATATATATATATATATATATATATATATATATATATATATATATATATATATATATATATATATATATATATATATATATATATATATTTTATTTATTTTATTTATTTTATTTGTATCAAACATAATTATAAAACGCATAAAAATGGGTCATAACAAGTAATGGTGCGAAGAAACAACGGCCCACATTCACATGACCAAGCTCAGCTTATACCCAACTAGGCCAAATATAGCCTGTATCTGGGCATACGACTTACTTTCTGACTTAGGTGGAGAAGCCTAACTGACGTAGGTACTCATATAGATACATATACACATACACACATACATATACATACATACACAAATATATCAATATAACGATCTAAATATATTATAGTATTATTCTTTTGCATTATATTACAATATAGTACATTTTGTTTAATATCTTATATCATATTATATAGTATAATAGTAAAGTTATGCAGAAATATATATTTTTTTTTAAGATATGACTTGCAGCAGTTCTTTCTCTGTCCTTGAACGACCTATGTCGTCAAGCCATTTTTTAATATTTTTTTTGAATAAAATGGTATTTTCTATATATATATATATATATATATATATATATATATATATATATATATATATATATATATATATATATATATATATATATATATATATATATATATATATATATATATATATATATATATATATATATATATATATATATATATATATCTAGCTCAATCTGGAAGAGTCCTCGTTCGATCTCGCTTTGTTCTGGATTGCTTTAGTTTCTTCTAAAATGCATTACTAGGACTATTTTAAAATTTTGCCGCAAAATAAAATTGCGAAACATACCCATTAATAATGTTTTATTTAGTAGTAAAAATAGTAGACAATAAAGAAACTCAAATTTTCCATGCACTCCTCGTTATTATAAAGTTCGCGTTATACTTTTATGATAAAGTTCGTTCCCTAACGCCTTCAGCATCACCGGCCAGATGTATCTTCGCTTGCTTTATAATACTTCACACTCTGCACGGTCTGTCGACTTTCCTCTTAGACGTTCACGCCACTTAGTTCTATTTTTACAAGAAATATTAGGGATTCTCTTCACATTCATAATATTATACGGTTTAGCCAGATTATAAAGGATGATTTCGGAATATACGTATATTCAAGTTGTTCACGAGGGACTGAAGTTCGCTAATGGATATCCGCTTTGCCTTTAAGGCCGAAACGACCGATTACTTTCAATGAACTAACTTCGTGGTTTATAGGCATGCGATTTGGCTTGTATAGAATACGGCTGAGTACTTATTTAATTGCGCTTTTGTGTGGGCTAGCCGGTCTCATTTGTGAGGGTTGTTAGCGATACTACCTTTTCTAACAAATCTTTTCATATTGAATGCACCGCACCCTTGCTAATATATTATTATTGAAGTATTTGGATTGCCGTATCATGAAACCTAGAAGCTTAAAGAAGTTATTGTTAATAGATATTAAATTAATCCCGATTCCGGATTAGAAAGTACCCTCGCAGAGGTATCAGGACTTTTCTAATCAATGCTCTCGTTCTGCCCATCCTCGATTACGGCGACTGCGCATATGGAGCATGAATTCGTATTCATCGGAATTTTTGGACAACCATTCCTCGGGAATATAATAATATAATATAATATAATAAATAAATGCAGTATACAAAAAATACGGATACAAAAAATAATAATATACGAACTGTTTGAAGTACAAACATCTCAAAAAACTTCTGCACTCTTCCAACATATTAGGATATTATGTACCTTCACGTGGATTCCAAATAGCTGCATTCGTTTTCATGCGACTTCTAACAATTGAGTCGTACAACGCGCATAAGCCGAATATTATTGTTTATAAGTATTTGGATTGCCGTATCATAAACCCAAGAAGCTTAAAAGAATTTGTTGTTAATTGCCTAACGTGTTTATTGAAGTTAAACTGGGAGTCGATACAAACTCCCAAGTCCTTGATTTCAGTTTGTATTATTAAGAATTACTATATCCCCATAGTATTACTTATATTCATGAATTTACTTTAATTTATTTTTCGAATAAATTTTTATTTTCATTAAATTGCGCAACCCTATAGACCGATTTGGTAACATTTATGTGCCGGCGAAATCCAGGTGATGCTGATGATAACATAGACGACCAAATTAAAATCCATTAATTTGAACACCTGTTCGTTGATAATGAAGGGTTTTTTTTAATTAAAAGACTGATTGATAATAAATCCCAGATATTCCATCTAGTAGGGTGATAAAATTCACACAAATGTAATCTTATCTGCTTCGCAAAAAAAACATACTTTTGTTTATCTTTGCCAAAATCGATTTTCTTGTTTTGGATAATTTTATAAAATACAAATAAAAAATAAAAATTTAACCACTGATAACAATAAAAATATCTAATTATTAGAGCGATAGATGTGCATTTTTTTATAGGCTTATTACATCACATTTATATTACGTAGAAATAAAATGCCATATTAGCCTATGTTAACATTAAAATGCCTAAATTATTACGTATTGTAAAATAAAATGTCTGTATGTCAAATTAAAAATTGACACGTTTTTGTAAATATTAAGAGCTATGATTTAAAAAATTGTTTGAGATTATATTATTATTTTAAACCATGTAGGCGTGTTTAATGCGCCACTTAGAGTTCTCCGCCCTACTGTTATACTACGAATCTCGCTTTATTAACCATAATAATCAATTTTAGGAACTATGACTAGGATAGTATCGTAGTATAATAATGGTTTGCAACTTGCAAGTCGTAATAAGCCGTGGAGCAATCTAATATACAGTGTGAGTTTTTAATCGTTTTGATCAAAAATATAAGCGTTTTGATAGAACATGTAAAGAAAAACATTTTTTTTTATTGTTTTTTTTTGTCAAATTTTTCTATTAAAGAAAAATTTAGGAAGCGTTAATCAGGCTGAGCCATCCAGCGGTAGGTAAAAATATCGCTAATAAACAATATGAGCGATATTTTACCTACCGCTTGTTAGCGCTTTACATACTATTTTTTAAAAAAAAGCTTATTTTCGAATTAATTTATTTTGTGTTATTATTTTTTTTTCCCAAAACTTCCTATCAAAATTTGTTTAGTTCGTCGTACTGATACACCCACTACAAGGATGTCACTAATTAAAAACTCATCCTGTATAATCAGTGATATTATTTTCAATGGTTTGGTTCGAATTGATTCGTGTACGACTGGCTTTACCTTTGGGATAGGGTGGATGGGTTAACGTCGAATTTCGAAACGGCAAATGGGGCTCGTGCGATGGCCGCGCGTGTGTCTGAAGCTCGCGTGTCGGCTGGCTGATTGTGTTTACTGCGGCGGTTGTTACTTTTAACGGTATGAAAATTTTCATAATCCCGCTCGGCGTTGCTGCGAGCACATGTTGATAATGGAATGCAGGCAACGCCGACGCTGACTGTGCGACGTGGTAAAGGGCGGCAGCCGTCGTCGGCGGCAAACGGCGGCACACGTTGCGGCTTCGCTTTTTTATCAAAGTGACTTCGCTGGAAATATTCGTCCACGGAAGGGGGAACTGCCTTCACGGAAATGAATTTTACTGCTAACTTAGCAGGCTATAATTATTAAATGCAGGAAAATCTCGAGAAAGAAACGCTAACGTAAAGAGTCAGCAGGTATTATTTGCATTTAAATACTTCAAGCTTACTCAACTGTAAAAGAAGGCATCGCAAGAAAAAAATCAGTTGTATCATCTTAAGACTTTCCCAGAAAGTAGTTAAGGACTGATTTCATTTGAATATTAACTTCAAAAATAAAATCGACGAGCTCCCTCCGATTTGGTTCCGTCGCAACCACCTCGGGCGGCGTGGAAAGTGGCTTCGCTGGAAATATTCGTCCACGGAAGGGTGAACTGCCTTCACGAAAATGAATTTTACTGCTAACTTAGCAGGCTATAATTATTATTAAATGCAGGAAAATCTCGAGAAAGGAACGCTAACGTGAAGAGTCAGCAGGCAATATTTGCATTTAAATATTTTAACCTTACTCAACTGTTAAAAACGGCATCGCAAAAAAAAATCGGTAGATCAGACTGTAGATCATCTCACAGCGCGTTTACGACATAGGAAATTATTATTTAATTTTTTTGACAATTTCTTTATTTATCTATTTATTTATTTGTGTATTTCTTTATTGATACTTTTATGCAAGTATTTCATTAATATATGTAATAATTTATGTATATATTTGTATATACAATATAATACAATACAATCAACTACTCCAGTAGATAGGCATTCCTACACTTGGATGCGTCATAAAATTAAATGCCTAAAATTTAATTATTAAAAACATAACTATCATGATAGTTTTCATGGCTGTAATATTATATTTCATATTACCTACTTGCAAATAATCAAAATATACTAATGTCATTAAAAAGTAAGAGAGAAAATTATATAAATAAATACAAACGGAGCTGCAATGGAATTCACCGACCGGAGTCGGGCCCATCATAATACTATTTTTTTTACACTTCTGGGGGGTGAGCAGTGGATTCCGGACTTACGAACCGGCTGTGGTAGGTTTAGGACAGCTGTCTTGCCACATGTGAGCGTTCACCTTACCACCCATTCACTCCCCCTTCGAAGCCATAGAATTTGAGATGCGCAAATCGCAGTTTTAGATAATTTTTCTAAGAAAGAGTTGATTATTTTTCTGGAAAGGCCAAGATCTTTAAAGAGGTGAAATAGAGATTAAGCTGGCAGGCCACGAGCGTCAACTTCCACCGCGTGAAGGTGAACAGTGAAGCCGTTCCGGGTTACGGCATTTGCAAGATCATGGTATTTATTTAATTTGTACTCGTGGTTTTTTGGGATATTTGATTCCCATGGAACAGTTAATTCTACAATAAGAGCCACCTTCCGAGATAGAGAGTAAAGAGTTATATCTGGACGGAGGGCTGTGCATCCGAGACTTTCAGGGAATTTATACTGCTTAGAGACCGAATCAACCTCCAGAATCCAATCTGTAGCTTTCTCGATTATTGAGAAAGGTTTTGTAGTTAAATGTTTTTTGCCTTTAGAGCCATCCCGCACAAACTGTATTGGGGGTTTGGAGGATACTGGCAAACCCTTGTTGGCACGAGCCACTGAGAGACTAATTACCTCGCGAATAACAGCGAGAACTTTGTCATGGCGGTAAGTGTACCGTCCTTGATCTAAGGCCACCTTGCAGCCAGCTCGAATGTGTCTAGCTGTGCAAGGGGTATTGCTACAGAGGGGACAAGAACTATCCTCGGCAAAGCTCCAACGAGCGAGGTTGCAAATTCTATGTAGAATAATCAACGTAAAATAATGTTATTGTCAATCCAGCAATATGCCTTCGTATTTTTTAAACATAAATAGATGTATAATAAATTATTTGAGAATTAGAATATCAGCTATCATAATACCGTTTTGTTTAAAATTTTACAAATTTTACGAATTATCAACATGGAAAATAAACTCGGAATTTTCCAACTCCCTTATACCATAGATTGGGTTTCTTACCAAATTATTTATAATTATCTTGTGAGGGACCACCCCTCACTAGACTCCAATTTGCTCGATGTGAGGAGGTGGTATCAACTTGGGGTTTTCTCCGTAATGAAAGGCGGTCTTGACGAAGCCGAAGATGTTTATTGATGAATTTGATTGAAGATTGCCAGTTATAACGCTTCCGAATATTGATCGCGGCGAGCGGTTAGAAAGTGATTGCACGAAGAATGATGATCGCGGATGTTTACTCGAAAAATGAGCGCGGAGGGTGGTTACCCGAGGAATGATGCGGAAGGCGACCGCTCGAGAATGATAATTGATTGGTCGAATGTACTGGTTTTTATACCATAATGCATGACGCAATGCTGAAAGAGTGGTGGTAATAAGTGTGTCGATTGAATCGATTAGAAGAAATCAACATGAGTCACCGGCTGCGACTGCATTCATTGCCGAAATTAGATGGAATTTAATGGCAGTCCACGTGTAGAATCGATTGTATTTGCGATTATGAATTTGTATGGAATCTATTTGCTGGTCATGCTTTTGTTGACTGATATGTAGGTACGAAGTCCCTACGATCTTTTTAAATTGGTCCTCTTCAAGGCTTTTCATTTGCTCTGGAAGCTTATTATAGAAGGACAAATTTTGGTGAACAAAACTGGAGATTAGATTTATTCCTCGTACCGTGATGAAGAAAATCACTATTCACCGGAACTTCTGCTATGTGTCTACGAGCGAACATAATATTTTGGTAGATGTAGGAAGAAAATATAAGGTATACATACAGACCAACCCCTTCAATCGCTACTTCTCCCTATGCTTCAGCTTTAGATAACTGAATTTAATTAAATTCAATTAAAATTGCTAAATATTCATTGTAAAACCTTGACAAGTAAATGTAATAAAAGGAATAAAAAAACAGGACTGCCGTTACAAAAAGTAAACTAGGGTATTTACATTTTTTTGTACGGTTTTATATTAAATATTTGTTGTTTATGTATTTATCTATATAGCAACTTACATATTTTCGGATTGTACTCAAATAGACTTTTCATTCGACACCAAACACGATATATTTATATTAATTTATTGACATTTCGAGATTTGGACATTTAGACAGCTACTTACTTGATATTTTGACAGCTTAAGTACCCTATAATACTCGGAATTACATAACGGTTCTAACAATACCACATTACTCTAAATCAGTTCGAGCGTTTAGAAGTTATTGCGAAATAAAAAACGGAAAACATACATAGATGAACCATGAACACATTACACTCCTTTTTAGTTGGACAGTCAGGTAAAATCAAGTAAACGGCCTTATATTTATTGTTACGATAATATATGTCAAATTGTTGAGAGCAACGCTGTCCAATTCTCTTATAATTCAAATATTATAGCTAGAAGATCATTATATCATACTAGTGTGTTCCTGGCGCGTAATATTCCCTATTTGCCATCCCACCAATCATCGTATACTGTTATCGGTTTGTTGTCGAATGCTAGTTCAAAGTATGCAAACAGAAGTGGGATTTGCGCACTGTTTTGATTTAGTCCGATGCACGGTCTGGAGTGCATCCGCAGCGCCCTAATGCATTGGCGCATTTCGCGAACGCGCCACGGAATGCAATCAACGCCCGACCGCCCCAGACGTAAATAAACAAACGGAACTAAACGATATCGGGTGAATTATTCAATAGTGAGTGCGCGGCGCGCGTAATGGGCCGAATTCAAATGAACCGCAAATATTCGGTCGGACGGCGCGACGAGCGCGGTCGAACGCATTGTGACCGTTCATGATGCGCCTAAACGGTCGTGTTCGTCACCACCTCCGGCAATAGTTGGGGAGCCAGCGACAAAAAGGTGGAAGAGTTCTGAAAAAGCTGACACTTTCAGATCAGACAGTATTTGTTAGTATTTTCATTGTTAGTATTTTTTTTTACTAAGTGGAGCAGTTCATGCGCTTCTTGCTCAAGACTTGTTCCAGTGATTTCTATGAGAAAGGCGTAAAAAATCATTCTATCCACTGACAAAAGTGCATAGAAATGGCTGGAACATTTTTTAAGCTATTGCATAGCTTTTATCGCGGGCCTAGGCCAGCGCGGCGACCGAATGAAGAAATTTCTTAACGAAAATTAATGATTTTAAACTGATAATTACGTCTAAACGACTACTGCTTACGATTCGAAAAAAATATAAGTTAAACAAGAACATTTTCCTAATATTCTTAGCTTTGAATATTTTAGATTTTGCTTATATTACATAGTGTAATTAATTTGTGAAATTAAGTCTAACCGAACACAAAAACGACTACTACGGAAATACTATTTGGCGTATTATTATGAAACCTGCACCATTTTAAAGATTATTTTGATTATCTATCTTTTTATCTACGATTTTTTTCGAATAATCCGTTTTTTTGCTTTATCGAATAAAAAATCCGTGCGCGGCGCTCTATCGGAAGACGTTTAAATTATTCCGAATCATTTGCTACCGCAGCCGCAAATGATTCGGAATAATTTTAACGTTTTCCGATAGAGCGCAGTTATCTGATATCAGAAAAAATAAAATAAATAAATAATTATAATTGCATAATATATGCAATAGCTTTACCGCGGCAGTCCCCGAGTGCCACACGTTTTTTTTACTGGTACTTAATGGAATTTTCTATAAAATCTTTACCAACAAAGGCAAGCCAAAAACATATATTGGATGATATTAAAATGTATACATAATAAGTATAAAATGACAGCAGGTATCATTAAATGACTGACACTAAAGGGATTTTTAAATAGACTGATGAGACAACGCACGAGACACCGTGAATCTTGGCGAACAACGCCTTTTAGTTATGGGTATTGCAGCCGATACGATTATTATTGAATAAAGAGTGTCACAAGCCATTTCCTAGGACAGCATTGACTTTGTTTTGTATCGCATAAAAAATATTTAAAAAACGACAAAAACCCTACATAACAGAGATCAGGCAGTTTCTCTGGTCTTCCGTTAAGACCTCCGCTGGGCAACTGTCTTTCGCACAACCACCAAGCGAGTGTGTCCGCGTTCACCTCTTCCAAGCGGTTGCAAACTGTCAATAACCCGACGCAGCAGTAAATAAGACCTAAGAATGTTTAAATGTCATTTAAAATCAACCGGGACTATAAAAACTTGTAATACTGGGTAAGTTCGAATGTTCCAAAATTGATAAATAATTATCAAAATAATTAGTAAATAAGTACTGAAAGAAAAAACAATAATAAATTATGGAAAAAATTAGGTAGTTTCCTGGTTTTTAACAAAGTTGCATTTGTTATCACCACAGAGACAAGGAATGCGACATGCACCATATATGCCGTATATCAACCCTGCATCATCAGGTGTTGTAGTACGACTTCTACCACCACGATAACCGTTCTTGCAGTTTATAGCAATTAGTATTTGTTTGCGAATTTTGTAAGTTTTTGAACACACATAACTCACTGTCACCGTATTTTTCTTCAGCTTCCCTACTTCAACGGGTACAGTCTTAAATTTAATAGATAATCGATTTTCATGTCATTGCCCCTGCTTGCTTTTCTACTTGGAACCCTATCTTCTACGTGGAACCCTCTTCTTAAAATGTTCCCGCCGCTGAACGCCGAACGCAAGGATGTAAGACAGGATACATTGAGTGTTGTGTGCAAGACGGACTTTCGAAATTCGCGCGCTCCGAGCCCGGCCCCCCACCACCGTTATAACCCATGCAGTGGCGGCAGCGGTATGCGGCCTACCCGCAAAACAACGGATTGACAGCTCTTTCAGTCTACCCTGGCTGCAACGTCACCGAAATGTCGGGTGCTACAAATTTCACGCGGTAAATTTGTTTTTATACTATTTATAATGTCAAACAACCGCGATATCTTCCATTTTATATATGGTCAGAATTCTTCATAATAGAACGCGAGGCTCCAGAATCTCCATACATGTCATTTATAACTCTGACCATATGTTTGAAGTTTTTTATTACATCCACTGTCTACTGATGAATTTTCAGCTTATTCAAAACACTTTGAGGGTACTAATTAAAATCACACCTTTCCTAGTACGCCAGCGCCAGGTGTCCCGAAATCTGGCCTGCTGACTATACCCCGGCATTATATGTCCAAAATATTGTCTGATCTGAAAATACCAGCTTTTCCAAAACTCTTGCACTTTTTTGTCGCTGGCTCTTGTACTACTATTTCATCCGACCGCGTACAATATGGTGCCAAATTTTCGACGCGTGTAACGATTCGACGGTCAATAAACGACCGTGCTTTACATGGCTGTTTCGTTACAGACAACGAAATTTGGACCAATCAACTCCTGGTGGGGTTTATCTGATTGTATGCTCAACTAGCTTACAATCAAACGGCAGCTAACGGTTCCGCGCAACTTGGGCCATATGACTTGCTCGATACCTTTGTTTGGCTGAACTCAGAAAAAGAGCGAAAACTATATAATAGCAATATTATATTAATATGAATATTTCAGTTTCTAAAAAATAATTTTTTTTTACACAACTGCCTAACAAAATAGGAGTGTAATGTGCCCAGGTTTCGTCTATGTATGTTTTCCGTCTCTTTATTCAACCATAGCTTATAAACGCTTGAACTGATTTGGAAGTGTGTGGTATTTTTAGAATCGCTATATAGTCCCAAAGGGCACCCTAACTGTCCAGTCATATGGTACCCTAAATATCAAGTAAATAGTTGTCTAAAGGTCCAAATGTCAATAAATTAATATGCATTTATCGTGTTTAGTGTCAAATAAAAGGTCTGAATGAGTAAATTCCGCAAATATACATGTATCGATATGGATAAATACATAAACCACAAATATTTCAATTAAAAATACCGTAATAAAAACCGGTCGAACGCATTGTGACCGTTCATGATGTGATCAAACGGTCGCGTTCGTCACCGCCTCCGCCTATTACATCTGATCGCGGACAACGGGCTGCCAAAGGACAATGGGCAAAAATATATGGGCGCTGGGCCCACCTCTCCAATAACAAAAACGTACTTATCATTAGAAAGATCTATTTAAATAAAATATTTATGAGTCTGTAACGGCCCTTAAGTTCGTTACATACAATCAACAAATGCATCGATTTCCAGTGAAATCCACTGACACAATTCAGCTATTATTTTGACTCGTGCAGCGGTGAATCAGCACGATGTAACAATACTTTTACTCAGAATATTTCGGATTGCATCATTTATTGGCCTATATAAACCGGCGAAAAAGCAACCAAAGTATCATTCCCGAGTGACCACCTTCCCCTAAGGTTGCGACGGCATATTCGGTACCCTTCTCACGAGGTGTGTCAACGAATCCGGCTTCTTGGTTTCCTTTCCTTACCTTTCCCAGTCACGGAGCATCAGTCTGCTATCCCACAGACTCGAGCCTTGCCCAGTACAAGATACTAGGAGCACACATACAATCCTAATCCATATATCCTCGTAATCGCAGTCGCGCATCAATACACTCGCGTCAACATAACCTGTTCGGGAGGCGTTATAACTGGCAATATCAAACCTTCGATCAATAAATTCCTTCTACTTCATTCGAAACCGCCTATACCTCGAAACCCAACACGGAGATAACTCGTTAGTTGATACCACCACCTCACACCCAACAATTTGGAGTCTAGTGAGGGGTGGTCCCTTACAAGTCCTACAACTCACTTTAATTATGAACTGTTTCAGAGCTTTGAAGTTTGGAATCTTCTTAAATATGGCTAATGACACGAATACCCCAATTCCAATTAAAATATATTAGTTACAGTGAAGATCCATAAAAGATTGTATATTATGATGTACGGCCACTGGGCACACCATTTCGGACAGCTGACCTTAGCATATTACATAAGTCAGTAAACAGAGCGACTAGGAAATCATGAGTCACATTACAGAGTTCAAGCAACGTATCGCAGTATTTCCCCTCCATATATTGCTGACAAACTCCAGCATTCCTAGGAATATATATTTTTTACTTACACAGCGTATATACTTTATCGTGTCGGATATTTCGCAATGGTTTTTATTTAAACAACTACAAAAAATGCAATGGCGGGATGTGATAGGTGCCCTAGGATATATTAGGTAATTGGCCATATTTAATAGGATATAACTCAGAAATGGCTCATAATTGTGAACAGTCTTCCTACTAATAAATGTTCTACATAAAAAGATCTTTTGGTATATGATTTACAGCTATTGGAAAAAAAGAGGCGAAAATGCCCATTCTCTTTTGTGGCGTGTCTAACAATTCGACGGCCAATATTCGACTGTACTGTACGTGGCTATTTTGCTGCAGACAATGAAATTGAGGCCAATCAAGCTCTGGTGGGACTAATGAGGCCATGCTGAGTTGGCCACTAAGACCCATTTGTTCAGGGTTGGTCACACTCACGGGTCAACACCCATCCGGCGGCCTCCACGCATGAAGTGCGAGCCCGGGTAGGACTCTGGCCTTGTTGCTAGTTTCCCCTTGGAGTCAATCTTCTGGCGCTCCTGGACGGTCAATTGTGTGAGCCAATCGATTGTGCATTCTGACTAACAGTCGGGGGAGTCTGAAAGCAGTACTGTTTCCTATAGAGCGGGGGTAGTGGCTAACCTTACGGCGACTACTCTTGAAACGACCATCGGCTACCCGATCCCGGGTGAAGAGCCGGGCAAAAGGTGCCGTGGTCCGCGATAGATTCGGTTTACACCGTTTCACCGCTTCGTAAGGGAGAGAACCGCGCAAGCGACCTCGAACTTGTAGCCAGTCGAGAGACCTGAGTAATCTGGTCGCAACTGGAAATAAGGGCGTGAGTGTAAGCCCGCTGGATAACATGCTGGATATCTCGCGGATAAGGCGTTGGCCTCTTACGGGCATGTGGCGGAGCTTGACGGTTGACTGTTTTGTCTTTACTTCACGGGAGATAGAACGACCAATCTTTAAAACTTCCTGAGGTGACGCGTTCGCCCGTTGTAGTTGACAGCTCTAGTTGTAATAAGAATATACAATATACCAGAAAACTTTGTTTACAATATACCAGAAAACTTTTTTTACAATTGTAGGGACGATTTTACGTACTCTTTGTGGGTTTCGGGTTTATTTTTTGTTTTTTTTTTCTATGAACGTACGTAATACGTTTTGTTGATAATATAGCGGACATATGACGTACGTTTATATAGGCAGGGCGGCTAAGGACCATATGACTTTTATGTCCCATAACCTCAAAATAATTTTATAAATTATCGAATACGAATGATTTATAAAATATATTTCTTCCTATATATTGAGACATCAGAATCTTAATATTAGCAAAAAAAAATATTGTTTAAAATATACCGCATTTTTTTTTAAATATCGCAAATGACAACGCCCGGTGGCATAGTGGTTAGGTCGCCTGATCTTACATTGTAAGGTCCTGGGTTTGATTCCCGGCTGGGTCACCATTTTCCGTTGGGATCAAATTAACGGATTTGCATTTTCAATTCTGTCGATCGAATGCAATAACAAGACACACACTTACAGGCATGTTACACAAACACATTCATATAACACGTCATAGTAGGGTTGGTTGTAAGACATTGTAATATGACAATAAACCCGCCTATTGTGACATTTTCACAATAAAGAGTATAAACAAACAAACAACAAAAATTTTTCATAAAGGTATTCAAAACCGTGGCACCGAGGTTAAAGAGAACTTGATTTAAGAAAACCATATGTAATGTCCAGAGAAGGGTGGTGAGTGTCTCCCTATACTGAAGTATTCTCAAAGCGGGTAGCTTTGATATCATAAGTGGGTAGTACAAGATCTAAAAACAAAGACTATCGCGATTGTTCGACATCATATAATATAACAGGATGGGTTTTCTTTAGGATACTAAATTTCCGGCGTATATTCGACGACCGATATGCGTCCGAGGATATAGGGAAATTGGGGAAAACCATTTTGTGAATATTTTAAACATCGTATTTTTAAACGACTGCCCACAAAAAAGAAGTTTAATGTGTTCAAGTTTCATCTATGTATGTTTTTCTTTTCTTTATTCCACCACAACTTCAAAACGTTTAAACCGATTTAAAATTACCGGTTACCGGTAATTTAACCGGTTTATTTCTATTATACAATATATATTATACAATAATTATATTATACAATAAACCGGTGAAATTGTAATTCCGAGTGTCATAGAGTAGATTAACTGTCCAAATATCAAGTAATTAATTCTAAATGCTCAAATGCAATGTCTACATGCCCAAATATCAATAAATTAACATAAAAATATCGTGCCTAATGTCAAATGAAAGGTATGTTTGATTAGATTATGGACTTTACAAATAGGATAGAAAACTAATTTACCGCGTGAAATTTGTAGCACCCGACGTTTCTGTGACGTTGCAGCCGCCGTTGTCCAGGGTAGACAGTCTACCCTGGACAACGGCGACTGCAACGTCACCAAAACGTCGGGTGCTACAAATTTCACGCGGTAAATTCGTTTTCTATCCTATATATAATGTCAAACAACCGCGATAGTCATCGATAGATTATGGACACCATAATTATCACAGAATGCGCAATCGTCTTTAAGCACTGGATAAAAGGACAGAGGTAAAACTGCCGCCTGCAAGAATGCCGTCTGCAAGATTGCCGTCTGCAAATTTGCCTTCTGCGAGTTTGATGGGACCCGCTGTAGCCCTGGATGCCCTCCCCTAAATTCGGCCCTGCTGATGCGCTCCATCTGATAGGGCGTTTACACTCTCCCGCGAGGCGCGAGGCGAGACGCAAAACCATATCAGTAAACAAATGGAACAGAGGCAAAGCTTCTAACGAGAGTACAAAATGTTTACCTACTTGCTAGAAGCTTTGCCTCTGTTCCGTTTGTTTACTACGTAACGGAGCAACCGTAAATTGAATTTTGTTTCAATAAATATCGTTTCAATGAAGAACTTTATTCCTTAAAAACGTGTGTTCTGCGCGAACAATTTTTTTGTAATAATTATAAATATAAAAGTTCACTTTTATACCGGTGGTCGTATTTTTAAATGTTTTTAATTATTTTTCTTGTAATATAATATTCTTTATATCTTATACTAATAGGAAAACATTGGTACCTATTCTAAAGGAATTTCTTCCCTAAGTGAGATGAGCTGACTTTGATGTTTCGCTAAACCGTATATTTAGCGCGCCTTAAGCGAGTTTTATAGCTGCCGCTGTGACGAAATCCTGAGAAGGTACGCCCGCGATTATTTTCTTTAGCCTGCGGAATCATCAAGCATATATTCTTTGTTGAGCGTCTTGAAATTGGAGTATACCTATTGTTATCAAAGTTGGCTAACGAGAGCGTAACCAAAGGAAAATTTTGAAATCTTTTGTAGTCGTTTTCATCACTGACAGGTTTTTTTTCCATGATGTATTAATTAACGAGGATTGGAAAATTAATATTCGTTGCGTAAATAAAAGTTTTGACATGACTGCCCGACCAAAAAGCAGTGTAATGTATTCAGGTTTCATCTATGTAAGTTTTCCGTTTCTTTATTCCACCATAACTTCTAAACCACGAGTGGCCAACCTTTTCAGAGGCCGGGCCAATTTTTTGAAATAAGATTTCCCGCCGGGCCGCACAACCAACTGTTTAAATAACGGTATTATAGCAAATTGGCATGCAATTATATACATACATATGCAGTAAAAATATAACCCTTCTTATGGCAGTCAGGAAATAAATGATAGCACTCAGTACTAACCGAACCACACTCATAATTTCATCACAGGTAAAAAGTTTTACCGCCCATCAAAGTGGGCACGGGTCAGCTAGTTATATCTATAGGAACGCTATTAGACTATTTATTATCCCATGAGGTGAACTCAGAGACTTAGGGGCAACACATTCCAATGTCTAGCGACCCCAACCGGCTTCTGAGAGTTCAATGCCTTACCGAAGTGAAACCGGCGGGCCGACCACACGCCCTCACTGCCAGATTTGTGTTAATTTCTCCGTCCTCCAGTTTGCGCGGCCTCTACACAACCTGAACGGTAATTAAGTTTAAATTAAACGCAGACGGAGGCGCCCTTTGCCGGGTGGCCAACGGATCGTTTCAAGGATACATGACACGTCAGGTCGATAACTACTCTTGCTAATTAAAAACATACGTTCCCCCCGGCCATTCACCGAATAGGCAGCGCGGCTAGCAAACCGGCCAGTGCACCAACAGACCAGTTCCGCCCCAGGTGTGCCCTGAATCCTCACGTCTGGTCTCAACCACCCCCGACTGCAGAAAACAGCCTCAGGCAGAGCTCGCAGCGGCCCTGACAGATTAAGTCCCATTTCGAGGAGGCTAACAGATGGGAATTAAACCGTGATTTTGGCGACCAATGTAACACAGTAGTTGGTCAACACCACCCAAGTGGAGTGGAACTATTAGAAACCAACGTTCCGAACGCACACAAGGGAGTTTGACCATCACGCGTTTCGCCTTTACCTAGGGTTTCAGAATATAGTATAGGAGTCCAGTGGCTGGACATCTTATTAGATGGAATTTAAAATGTAGCAAGGGACGAGTGGAACCTTTATCAGTTTCTGAGATGTATCTATATTTGCTGCCCAAAAGTCCGAGAAAAAGAAGCAGACGGGAATCCGTGAATCCACAATACTCCCGCTTGCCCGATTGAGACAAAAATGACCCCCTCGGGGCCAACAAGTAAGGGACACTGAAGCTACATTTACATGTAAACATTTCGTTTCCTGCGAATCAAAGCCAGGTTTACTGGAGATACATTCATATTTAGACAATGTTTTGTTATTCAAATCAAAGCAAAATGAAAGCAATCAAATTAAATCAAATCAAGTTTATTGTCTTAAAAACCTTATACATAGTTGTATAGACATTAGTCCACAATACTTTGGATAACCGCTTAAAACTACAAAGTCAAAGAGAAAATTATTTGAGATGATATAGTTAAAAAAAGTAATAAAATAATAACACTTTAGAACATTTTGACTCGAATTGTCATGAAATATAATATTACTAGCTGACCCGTGCCCACTTCGTTGGGTGGTAAAACTTTTTACTTGTGATGAAATTATGAGTGTGGTTCGGTTAGTACTGAGTGCTATCATTTATTTGCTGACTGCCAAAAGAAGCGTTATATTTTTACTGCATATGTATATATGTATTTGCATGCCAATTTGACTATATTACCGTTATTTGTCATTCAGTGCCCGGCTTCCGTCCCGAACGGTCGCCTGCTCCGCTCCGCCGCCCGCGCTGAATATTGCCGCCGCGAGTCGACCGTCGAGCGCCGTCTCCAGTCCTCACCGTGAATTTCGTGCCGTCGAGTATCTCCGGTTCGAAATGTAGTCTGCTGCCAACTCCGCCGAAGCTGCTGCCGCTCCGCACCACCCACCAGTGACTAGGGGCCTGGACATGCTGCTCATTCCGATCGCGACACCGAGGAAACGCGTGAGAGACCCCGCGTCTCCAGGAGATGAGCGGCAGAGGGAGTCGCAGCGCCGCCGAGCCGACTCCCCTGACTCCTTCGTCGATCATCAACAGATCTTCGACTCGCCGGAACCCTCGGACTCCGAAGACGTGCCTACCTACGCCCGACTAGCGGCTAGGAAAAGCCCGACGCCGTGCCGCAGCGCAGCAGCACCATCACCACAGCCGCCCACGCCGCTTCTGCCGAAGCAGGCGCCGCGCCCCCGACCCATTGTCGTGGACAAGCTCGATAGGTGGCCCGACCACCTGAAGGCTCTCCGCACGAAGTTGGGGCGCGCGCCGAACGTCGCACCGCTCGGACGCGGTGGTGGCCTCAGATTCCGCCCGGCCGACGACGCAGAGTACCGCGTCGGCCAGGCCTACCTTCACACCCTTGGCAGCTCGGTGGCGTGGCACACCTACACGCCGCCGATAGAAAAGGACGCCAAGATAGTCATTCGGGGCCTCCCGGCTAACACGACCCAGCAGGAGGTCATCGAAGGGCTGGCGGCCAAAGACATCGAAGCGAAGTACGCGCGCCTGATCCATGGAGGGCGGCTCGCGCTTTTCTTCGTTGTCATTCGGAAGAACGTGGGCTGGCGCAAGGTATTCAGTCTCCCGGTCATCTGGTACCTGCCAGTCACCATCGAGAGTTGGAGAGGCCGGAACGGGCCCAAACATTGCCACCGATGCCAAAAATTCCGGCACAGCAGTCATAACTGCCACCGGCCGCAGGTATGCGTCTGCTGCGGCGAGGAGCACGCTGCCAAAGACTGCCCTCGGCCGAAGACCGCCCGTGCAACCTGCGGAAACTGCGGGCAGGAGCACCCAGCCAACAACCGGCGCTGCCTCAGTTTCCTAGCAGAAATCCGCCAGACGACGCGGAAGCAACAGAGTGCTTCGCGTGCAGCAGCCACCGCTCCTCCGCGAGCCCCACCGCGAAGCGCCTCATCGGGCGCCTCGACCGCCGCCACGCCTTCGTCGCCTCCTCCACGCCCAGCGCCGAGGAAGACGCAGGCGAAGTCTCAGCCTGCCGCCGCCCCTACGGAGCCCTTGTCGTGGAGGAAAAAGCCGGCGCCGCCGGCCAGTCCACAGCAGCCAGCTGTGGAGAGGAAGAACCGGCGACGCCGCTCGAAGCCATTGCAGCAGCAGTCAACAGGGCCCCATCCGCAGCAGGAGGAGGGGATGGAGGTCGAGGCGACCGCCTAGACCACCAGCTCCCAAACGCCCACAGCAACCACAGCATCCGCATGCACGCAAACGGACTAAGAAAGTGCGACTACACCACCCCCACAACCCAGCCAGGAAAACCAGAATATCCAGAATACCTGGACGAGATGCGCTGCCTCGAGAGCGACGAGCTGGTCTTGTTGAACGTAATTCAGCTGCTCGAAGTCATTCGCGCGTGCCAAATCGGCACGAAGGAGGAGAACACCATGCTGCTGATTACGTGCCTTCAAACAGACCTACCTCGTGCCTCGAGAGTAGCATACATATTGAAGTCTGCCTCAGGGTGAATAGCCCTGAGACGCCATACTCATGAAAGCCGGGCCTATGGGCCCGATTCAAGGGAAGCCCCACGAAAAGGCAAAAGGCCTAGTGGTAGACGTCACAGGCCGTTCTAAATGGCCTGTCGACTGATTTCGTTGATTCGTTGATTCCGTTATTTGTGAGTGTCTCCTTGTGAGTGTCTTATTTGTGAGTGTCTTATCTCTTTAACCATTTATGCAGTAAAGGGGAAATTATATGCAGTAAAAGGGAAAAGTCTTTTGTTTTAATCACTTTTCGTCACTTGAGACGATAAATTTGCTTATTTTGATATGAATTCATAATTGTTGATAATATGACCAATAAACATGACCTAACGATTTAAATTATTGTTTTTATATAAAAAACTACTTTTTGTGACTTAAATATAAAATTTAGACATATGATGTTGCTGACTTTCTTGTAGGCATTATCAATCTCTTATTATATATCAATCTTCTCTAGAACTTAATCATATATCTCTCATCGTTAAGGCAGCGTTAGTTAGAAACGTTTTCGTTCGACCGTTTTTTCTCCGACTTACTTTGCAAATCCGACTACCACGAAAAAGTTTTTTTCATTTTTCGGATTAATATATAGCCCATGACACTCGCAAATAATGTGGCTTTCTACTGGTAAAATAATTGTCAAAATCGGTTCAGTAGATCAAGAGACTACTTCCTACAACCTCACAAACTTTACCTCTTTATAATATTAGTATAGATATGGTCATACAAGTAAATAATACATTGATTATCGGAGAGAAAACAAAATGGTCGTAAAAATATAATATTCAATAAAGTGGTAAAAATATCTAGCTAAATGAATAAAAACTATAATAACCTAATTAGAATTCACTAATATCATACAATTCTCTCTTAATAAGGTAGCCTTTAATTTCGACTTTAACTGGTGTATTTTTCCGTTTCTACATATAACTTCCATTCATTTCCGTTGACATTCCAACATAGAATAATTTCGAATGTGGAGCAGAGCTGTCCAAATGGAGACATATCTACAAAATATTAGTGGAAAGCAAACCATAGGGTACGGATTAGGTCCGTATCAAAAGATCTTTGGTGTCGAAGAGCTGCTGAAAAACACTAGGTTTGGGTTCGTCGGTTGCGTCGGCCAGTGTTGAGTTGCCCCTGCATGCAATGTGTACAGCGCGCATAGGCGCCAGGTACCAGCCTAGGCGCACGTAGTGCGAGTGGCCACAACGATACTAACGATATTGTTTAGGAATTTTCAAATAGAGAAGCTAGAAAAATTTGAAAGTTTTTATACTGTATTTATTGCTAATGTTATATATTTTAAAACCAAGACATATAGCGATAACCTATGACCTACACTAAAAAAAATATTGGATTTCTTGTTAGAATACCATTTTTTAAGTTTTTATACATAGAAACGAAATTTCAATCGTAATTTTGTTGAATTACAAAGATTTTTTTCGATTCTCTATTACTCGATTTTATGTATCAACAATTTTCTTAAGATTAATACGGAAATAAGTGTATACTGTAGTTTCAGCATGATTGATGGGTCCAACTATAACCGTAAGTTAACTACTACATGTCGTCATGTTAAAAGCGAGGTGCCAGGGTTACGACGTAATGAAATAACAGTGACTACTGCCACGGCAACACCGTTACGGGACATGGTAATACATACGCATGGACAACAGTAAGCGTTATTTACGTAATCCTTGATGATGCGTATTTCCGTGAATTATATCGTTAGGTTCAACATGCGTGACAACGAGAGAAAATTAGCAAGCAATATTTAGTTACTTATACTTAAGGACGTATTATTTAATCTTTTAAAATTCGCATTTAAGTCAAATTACTAGGTCCCTAGTAAATAATTATTATGTAATCTGAGTTTCTTTTAGTATTTTTTTCTAAATAGAAGCGAAGTGGTTCACTTATTCAAAATCAAAGAGACGGTTTATTGGTTTTGCTCACAGGCGGTGACCATGGTCAGCACGGCACTGGCGTCGGCAGGTACAACTTCAAGAAATTTCATCACGTCTTTATAGGTATCTATTTGGTCCTGAGGTCGGGTTAAAAGACCATTTGGCTAACCTCGCCGCCGCCGCGCCGCCAAAGCTTTGTTGGTGTGTTCTTGGAATCTGAGTCATCGATCTACGAGGATACCTAGGTAGTTCACCGGCTTGTTCCGAGTATCGAACGGTGTCGTGCAGCTTGGGCCATAAGATCCACTGTGTTTTTGTGTCGATTCTACTCACGATTTAGCTCCTATTCAGTAGCCTTCTCGTGTGAAAGGCTACCCCGGGTAGGCCTCCCGCGTCCTAGGCCTCGCGGCTGGTCGATCGGTTTCCGTAAGGAAATGCCCCTCGGCGCTACTGGACGGTTTTCGCACTGAGCGGCGTCAGCCGATCGGTTGTGCACTTTAACTAATTACTGAAGGAGTCGGGAGGGCTCGACTGCCGTTACAGAAAGTGATATATTGTATATATATAATTATTTTTATTACGGTTCCTTATGAAACATTTCTACTTTATATATTTATTCATATAGATATATGTATATTTCCGAATGTACTCAATTAGACCTTTCATTAGACACTGAACACTATATATTTATATCAATTTATTGATATTTGGACATTTCGACATTTAGACAACTACTTACTTGATATTTAGACAGTTAATGTATTCTGTGATATTGGGGATGACATAACTAACTTCTTAATCGGTTCAAACGTTTAAATGTTATGGTGGAATAAAGAAACGAAAATATAGATAACCCTGAACACATTACACTCCTTTGTTGTTGAGCAGTCGTGTAAAGGGTAACGGAGATTGGATTGATTATTAATTTTGTGCGCTATAGTGTTCGGGTTCCTCTTTCAAAATACGAATAAAAAATTGATTGTTTAACTAAATTTTCAGGGTTGATTAACATGACGTTCTTGTGGTACATACTGCATATTTGGTAACATATATAAAATTGTATAAAAATACACAGACAGATCAATCGTTTTTCGTGGAGGCTACTTTATGACCACACGCAGCGGCATGCCGCTTGCAGAAGAAGGAATTACCACGTGGTCACATTTGGCGGGCTATTAGGCGTAATTAATCCCAGGGGAGTAGAGCCGGCGTCCGAAATGTCGGAGAAATAAAGAGGTCGCCATTACGAATGGCGCAAAAAAGTCACCTTTATATTGGATTATGCGGCGGCTTGTTGCGGTAAATTACTCCCCAGGCTGTGCAGCACGCAGTCTACGGAAATGAAACGCTCTAACCGCACAGCCATCGCTCAACAGCTTTACGAGTAGTTTCTTTATTGCGGCACAGGGCGTCGCGCTCGCCACCAGGCAACAATTGAATTTTATTGATGCATACTACTTGATACTAAATTTGGTCTTGCGATCTTTAACATTAACACAGTTAACATAGTAAATATATATAATACTACTGTGAAAAAGTCTTCGAAGAGTTACCCACAAAATAAACGAGGTGTCGTATTTTTTAAAGTAACTAAGTGCGCCCATTCCTTTTTTTTGTCGAGCTTGTTCATTCATCGGAGGAGTCATAAAACTTTATTAGACATTTCTACAACCTACCTGGGTTGGGCAACAATTAGAAGAGTGGACAATGGTTAAATTTTCACAAAATGCCGTTCTCGTCTTTACCTGAAAAAGGGGTTGTATTTATCACTAATGTTATTTTTGAGTAGTTGCATATTGAGTACGTCGCAAAACAGTTATTGTGAAATAGTTTTTGATTCTCTCTGCGAATATTAAAAAAAAAAAAAAACGAAATACCGTCGTTTAACCCTGCCGCGGAAAATTGTTTATATTACTGTTGACCTGTGAACTCTTTTAATATATTTTATTAAAATGAATCAAATTAGTGCAATGGATCGACAAAAATTATTATTCACCATAAAGAAGGATATTCAGTGCGAAAAATCCAACAACTGACTGGAAAATCTGTTTGTGGAATCTATAAAGTGATCAAAAAATTCAAAAGTACCGGCCAAATCGAAGACTGTCCGAGGAGTGGAAGACCTAAAAAGATTGATGAATAATCAGAGCACTATAAAGTGGTCTCATCCTTAAGGTCAAAAAAAACTCAAGCCGTGATCTGTCCCAGGATCTTAATGAGTCTTGCGGCGTTTTGGTGACCCCATCGGCGGTTCGAAAAGTCCTGCTGAAAAATAATCTTCGAGGGTGTGTGACCAAGCGGAAACCATTACTTCGTAAGAATAATCGTCAGAGACGATTAAAATTTGCCCAAGAACATAAAACTTGGACCATGGGCAGTGGAAAAGAGTCCTCTGGACAGACAAGTCCAAATTCAATTTTTTTAGATCTAATCGCCGCCAATTCGTCCGAAGATGCAACGGAGAACAATATAAAGACAAGTGTTTGGCTGCAACACTTAAGCACGGGGGAGGCTCTGTTATGGTTTAGGGGTATTTTTCGGTGAATGGGGTTGACCCTTGGTCAGAATTCATGAGAGACTGTATTCAGACGGGTACATGAATTACTAAAGCAGTACAGTTGTTGGATTTTTCGCACTGAATGTTCTTCTTTATGGTGAGTAATATTTTTTTGCCGATCCATTGCACTAATTTTATTCATTTTAATAAAATATATTAAAAGAGTTCACAGGTCAACAGCAATATAAACAATTTTCCGCGGCAGGGTTAAACGACGGTATTTCGTTTTTTTTTTTTTTAATATTCGCAGAGAGAATTAAAAACCATTTCACAATAACCGTTTTGCGACGTGCTCAATATGCAACTACTCAAAAATAACATTAGTATTAAATATAACCCCTTTTTCAGGAAAAGACGAGAACGGCAGTTTGTGAAAATTTAACCATTGTCCACTCTTCTAATTGTTTCCCAACCCAGGTAGGTTGCAGAAACGTCTAATAAAGTTTTATGACTCATCCGATGAATGAACAAGCCCGACAAAAAAAAGGAATGGGCTCACTTAGTTACTTTCAAAAATACGACACCTCTTTTATTTTGTTGGTAACTGTTCGAAGACTTTTTCACAGTAGTGTATATGTTCTTCTCCTTCTCGAAGCGCCTCTCCATTACTGATGGTTGGCCGTTAGCTCTGAATACTTTTGTCGGTCATGCGCCACCCGGAAAAGATATTCCATACTGGTGATAATATATACGTAATATATATATATAGCTAACACAATAGACAAATTTAACATATTTAACATTCCTAAAATTTTAACATAATTAATATAGTTAACCTGCCCCACATAGTTAAAAGTTTAATTATTAACCAAGTTAGCATAGTTAACATAATTAACATTGTTAACACTGTCGTAACATCGTTAATAGTTAACAGAGTTAACCAATTTGACATAGTTAACATAGTTGGCATAGTTCACAGAAATTAACTTAATTCACATAGTTAACCTAATTAATATAGTTAACGCTTACGTTAACATAGTGAACATTTACGTTTACATATTTACAAATACTGTATCTGAGGATAACTAGTTTAACCATATATTCAATATCATATAGTATGCTTAAATTTTAATCGCGCCGCTTGTGTTCGTCGGTTTTGACATGATACTTGAAAACAATCCGAACAGTATTGACCGCAGTGAAAACATCTATAGCGTCTCGTAGACTCGGACACGTAAGTGAATGTCTTTCTTACCATATATATATTATATAGTTAGCTCACCTACACGACCTTGAATTTTCGTCGCTGGTGAGAGTGTGCGGTGGGGGGGGGGGGCAGCGCCGACCGCTTCAAAAACGTCGCTTTTCGTCCTTTCCGTTCAAAGTTACACATGACCGAGATATCTTAAAAATGATTTGGATGCCCTAAAAGCAATAAAGAAGTAACTGTATGTACGTGGTGATAAATTTAAATATTGTAAAAACGAACTAACATACTGTAATTTAAATGTACCTAAATATTAAGTTTCTACAACCTGTTAAGATTTTTTTGGAAATAAATTGAAATTGAAATTGAAAAATTGAAAAATTGAAATTATGCTAGCGCGGTGATTTCGATGTCTGTATATTAATTTATCAAGATAATAAGTGTATTTTGGACAATACTTCGTAGTAAAAAAAATAGAAGTGCTAAAGCTTTCAATATGTCGGCCTAAGCCCGCGCAAGAGCCAGTCTAAAATATAGATTACGCATATCGTTGGAAAGAGGAGGCTCTACTAATTTTAGGGCTCATTAGTGTAAAAGTGAGACATATATTTAAAAAATAAAATATGACAGTAATTTTAAGCCGACCAGAGCCAAAAATTAACGATAGATGGCACGATAATTGGTTAAACACATTATGTTACAGAATGGAGTAAGAAATACCTGAAATTATTGATTCAGCGGGCAGACAAAAGGGAAGAAAGAATAAACAGTTTTATAGTACATATTAATACGAAATGGATTAAATAACGTATAGTGATAGTACAAATTCGATTACTGTACCTGCCATTAAGTGGTGGATTGAACCATGGCCTAGGAAAAGAATGGGCAGGTGACGAACGGCGTCAAGCCTCTAGGAATGGACGGTATGCTATAATAATCTTTAATATTTAATTGGCCTTGGCCAAAAGCATTAGGCACCCTTGTTTATAAAATTTCCGTTGGAACCTTTTTTTTTATTTAACAGTTTGTCGGTATCTTTTGAGGACAATTTGGATAGCAGGCAAGATTTTATAGAGCTATGAAACACCTGGCCGACACAAATCAGTTAATAGTTTTTAATCTCGTAAGACTCCAGTTTGCCCTATTTGCTCGAAGTAAGAACAAACACGCCACTAGCAAATACAGCATAGGAAGGAAATATATACGAATTTTAAATAATAAATGTTTAATTTGTATTTAGATCAAACAACCAGGGCCGTTCATTGTTTCACGATGCGGTTCAGATGATAGCCCGCCATTTTTTTCCAGTCATTTTCGTATAATTAGTTATCGCGATGATTGTACAAGTAGGCAGCGTTGAGAGCAGCGTATGTATTTATTAGTGCTACGGCATTCATTAAAAATGAGGTAGTTCACGCTGGCAACATTACCCCGTCGTGTATTTCATCTATCCAGAAATGCCACAATTAGTGAAGCAGTGCGTACTACGATAGAACCATTCGCTATAGTAAATATCAATTATCGATCGGGCGGCGGGATTCGAGCGCCCTAGACCGGATGACGAACCCGGTTGGGTTTCGTTGCTATTGCCTCGTGCAGCGCGGTTCGTTTTCCAGCTAAGCGCGAACAGACGGCGTTAATATTTGATCATAATAAATAACTTTGATATGAGATATTTCAACAAAAATTTCGTAATGTTATTTTTGCATAACAAGATATATTATGTGTACCAAATTTCAAGTCTCTAAGTCCAATATTTCGAGAATGAAATTCGACTAGTGCGCCCCTGGTGGACGGATTTCAACCACAACCTTTTTAACCCTTGCCATGATCAAATGATGCATGCATGCCACATTTCAGCTGTTCAGAAATGGCTGTACATGTAGAAAGCATTGCGAGCAACGTATGTATTTATTAGTGCGACAGAGCCCCAGCGGCCTTAATTAAAAGGCGGTAGTTCACGTTGGCAACTCTACCCCGTCGTGTATTTCATATTTTCAGAAATGCCATAATTAGTGAAGCAGTGCGTGTGACGGTAGAGCCATCCGTGAAACCGTAATCCCTTGTCAGCCAGGGTGCAACAGTCGATTGGCAGAACAGTCGGCTGGCAGTCGACTGATCCGCAATGTGTGCACACCGGCCAGCAGCGCCCCAGGCCCGATTCCCCTAAAGAAGCTGATCCAACAGCATGATAGCCTGATACACAAGAGACCTTCCCGGGGTAGGCACTCATTCGAGGAGGCTATTGGATAGGGGCTGTACCGTAAGTTGAGCCGACCCTAAAATGAAATTATTATTATTTTTATTATTTATTTATTTAAGAATTAATTACTATAAAACATTGATTTGCTTACAAAAATAACAGGAACCAAATGGCAAAACCTTAACCTTTTGCTTATTTGATTCTGTCACCCAACTGGGACTAGCCCGTTCTAGGGTGGACAGGACTCTAATATTACAATCAAGTTTGCTCGACTGCTTACAGATGTACAAGTTTTAGTAAAAAGCTAATAACACTATATTGCCCTAAAATGTGGTCTTCAAAAAAAAAGTTAAAAAATAAAAATAATAATAAAAAATATTAAAAGATAATATAATAAATAAAATGCAATTCCATTATATAATCGGCAATAATATAAAATTCGATTAAATAATATAAATAAAATTATATGTGAGAAATGACAAAACAGTCATTAATATTTAATATATGTTAAGTAATAAAGGATTTAATATGAAAATATCTAGTCAAAAAAAGTACAATTCATTGTCAAAATAATATATAACAACAAAGTCAAATAATTTTTGGTAGTTAGTTCAATGTTAAAAGATATTCAACATACATGTTTAAAAATATGTTTAAATTTATTTTTAAAAGTTTTATTAAACTATTATTTTTAACATTTGATGTATGGTTAGTCTGATCTGAAATGTGGGTCTTAGTGACATAACTGCACATGTGATATTAACAGCGATGGTTTTAGAAGTAGGAAGCATTGGGAGCAGCGTATGTATTTATTAGGGCAACATGAGACCTTAGCATAATATCCGAAATGGGCGGACACGCGAAGAAATAGGCGGAGTCAATTTCGTAGGGTTCGAACAATAAAAATCCAGCGTTTTCGAAGCGTCAGGGTACGATTCCACATCCGCTCGCATAGGCACTAGGGTTGCCAGGTGAGTCGCGAAAAAATACCGGACCACCCCAAACGGGTGGGGGGGGGGGGGTTATACTAATATTTTTTATTTATTAATCAACATCACATAAATCAACTAAATTAGTAACAAAATATAATGCAGTCATAAAATTGTGGTCGCCAAGACTATGCTAACTTTGACAAAGTATTTATTAAACAATGGTATGAATATTATAATCTACTACTTACTTAACAAAATAAAGGTAGGAACTTCAGAAAAAAAATGCCTACTTTTGTAGGCGCTTGTGACCAGTAGTACCGACTTTCCTCAAAATACCGGACATTGTTCTGTCCGGTATGACCATTTATTTTTTATCGGACAGGCCTCGAAAATACCGGACTATACGCTTAAATACCGGACATCTGTCAACCCTAATAGGCACACAGGCGCATACTTAATACAAACTAAACTTTCTATAGCAGCGCTAGCACAGAATAACTTTCTTTGCTCAGTGGTGGTATAAAGGTGTTATTGGCAAAGCATATTTAGCGTAACTCTCAGAGCGCTCTCACGTTTTAATTATTTGTATGTTTTAGGCCCCAAATAAAAAATGTGGCTAAGCGTGACGCTAAAGAATTAACCAGTCAATTTAATGAAATTTAAATAAAACACACTCACCGCTTACATTGCAGAGTAATCGCGCCTGAAAGTTTTCGAAATCAGTTTAAAGCCTTAATGTCCAAGGCATTGAGCCACTTTTTTTAGTCTAAATTGTAAATCGGTTCCTTATCGAGGGATTCGCTTAGAATTTTTTTTTAATTAATCAGTATTTTTCAAAAAAATCATAAAACTAAAAAAAACAGATATGGTCGCTTCCAGGTATCATGTCACCTTATCGAAACAGAGCGCTAGCGGCCTTCATTAAAAAGACGGTAGTTCACGCTGGCAACACTATCCCGTCGTGTATTTCATCCTTTCAGAAATGCCACAATTAGTGAAGCAGTGCGTGCGACGATAGAGCCATCCGCTATCATAAATATCAATTAGAGTCGGGCGGCGGGATTCGGCGCTAAGAGCGCGCCTCGTATATCGTCGTCCCGAGAGGCTACGCAGCCGACCAATGATCCGGAACCTTTATTTCGTGCCCCTGTGTACGTTTATCGTTTATAAACGTACTTTCGTATCGCCAACTTGCCCAATAAAGTCGGACTGCTTCCGCTGTGAATCATTCATCTCGGCCAATAAACGAACCGATTGTTCGACGTGCGTTTCCACCCTTCTTTTATTAAGTACAATCGAAAGTCAATTGTTTCTTTTCCTTTATATCACGATCGATGGGTGCTTTGAGATTAAAGGAAGGCTATCAGCTCCACGAAGCGATTACAACCTATACACGGTTAGTTTTTATCGGTGAACACCAGACGAGTGGTTGATTTTACACATCTAAATCTATCTACTGTAACGTTTTATGTGTTCCTATGTATTTATTTATTTATTTATTTATTTATTTATTTATTTCATAACAAATCAACATTACAGTTTCTACCAATCCGTTGATATGCAATATACATACACATAAATATTTTTAAAAAAAATAGAATTCTTACAAGTACATACATAACATGTTTAAATAAGCGTTAAATACAAATACCGGCATTAAGAATAGAAAAACTTACAAACTGCAACGAAACCGCTCTATTATTGAAGTTTATTTACGCGAATTTGTACTATGTTGATATTAGTTAATCAAAACAGCGTTTTGGTGGCCAATAAGAGATGTCTACCTATTATTAAGGGATAATGTAGCTACAAGGAGCATAGGGCGCCAGGCCACCGAGCGCTGGGCGGTTCGTTGGTTGTGCAAGCAGATCCTGTACCGGAAACAGGCTTCTGCGCGGCGAATTTACGGTAATACAGGGTAACACCGCTTGAGAGGCTGGCTGCTCATTCAAGGAAGTTTGTCGGAGAAGGGTCGTGGGGGAAACTCTCAGCGAGCGCGGATCTGCGCGTTATTAAAAAAGTGCGGTGTCCTGCGTGAAGTGAGACTCGGCTTGATGAGGCGTCCGGTATGGGGAAAGGAAAGAAGCCTAAAATTTGGTGAACTTCTGCGTTTCTGTATATCGAGATACAACTATATTTTTCTTTATTTCTGGCTCGTAATCTGATTCTCGAGATCGACCGGCGGGTTGGGACGATAGGAGAGCGACGGCGACGGCCAGACAAATTCAGCGGAACCGTGACCAGCGCCCTCTCTACGGGTGATCCGGCTATTACGGCATACTATGCTCCGCACCGTGACCGACAGATGGCGCTTTGCGGGGAAGCCGTCGGCCAAGAAATAACTAATCGATATTATTAAAATAAAATACGGAATTGTATGGAACGGGAATATATCCCAAGGAATTAGGAAAATTAAATAAAATCCGGGGTATTAAATAAATGAGAAAATCAATAATTACAAAATAAATAAGGATAGATAACGAGGGCATCGGAGTGAGAATACAAAGGAAGCCGATGGTGGGAAACTACTGATTAAAGGAATATATTTGTATTGGAAATGGGTGAGGAATATGCCACGGATGAAAAAAAAACGGAAAATTATAATTCACAAACTAGTTAAGGAAGGAAGATAGAAGATATTTTTTTTGCAGGAGTATTAATTTACTGTTTCTTGGGAGCGCTCCTCCACGATGGCGAACAACGGAACGGAATAAACTAGGTATACCAAAAAATAAAAAAGGCGATTGAATATTACTAAAGGAGGAAAAAGAAACAAAGATATTTAGGTAAGGTAACTAGAGGGAGAAGGTATATGAACGGAAGAGGATAATTAAATATATATTTCTTTTTTTTTTTTTTACTTTGTGTAGCCCCTTTTTACCCCTTTATCCTTCATAAAAAAAAATGAAATTACAACTCAATGTTAAAGTGGTTTAAAATATGCGCTTTATTTATATTTTTTTACGACATAGGAAAGGTAAAATCAAGAAAAGTATTGAAAACAAATATTCATAATTATATTTTACAGTCTTATTTTACGAAAGAGGAAACGTAAATCGAGCCAAAAATATTTAAAACAATATTTAAAGTTGTATTTTACAGTTTTATTTTACGAAATAGGAAAACGTAAATCAAGGTAAAAATATTTAAAATGATGTTTAAAATTATATTTTACAGTTTATTTTACGAACGAGGAAATGTAAATCAAGATGAAAACGTTTAAAACAATATTTAAAAATTATATTTTACAGTTTCCTTTCTAGGAAGAGGAAACGTAAATCAAGATAAAATATTTAAGATGATATTTAAAATTATATTTTACAGTTTATTTTACGAACGAGGAAATGTGAATCAAGATGAAAATGTTTAAAATAATATTTAAAATTATATTTTACAGTTTCATTTTTACGAAAGAGGAAAAGTAACTCAAAACGAAAATGTTTAAAACAATATTTAAAATTATATTTTACAGTTTCCTTTTTTATGGAAGAGGAAATGTAAATCAAGATAAAAAAAAAATATTTAAGAACGATGTTTAAATTATATTTTACAGTTTTATTTTACGACCTTTCACCCCAGCGGGTTGTGACCATTATTTCTAATCTCGCTCTTTTATGGCGAATATTAGTATTAAATATTTATGGTACAGAATGGGTCTGGATTTCTTGTTCTTTTAGAAATTACGATTGCTTAATACTATTATCGCACCGTACTTATCGCACCAACCTTACCGGAACCCGTGAGAATTTTCTAGAAGTTTCATTTGGGTAAGATATAATGAATTTTAGGGATACCTATTTCAGCGTATTAGGAAATCACACCATTATAATAAATAAGGTACTTAATAATTAATTTTTTATATGCGAGGTAGGTCACGTTCCTTCCGAAAGACCCCTAGCCAAACTCCGTCTACCTTGCGTCCGGTTTGTACAGCCGGTTTTATATATAGAATTTAATTATTTTTTTAAAACAAAGAAAATAGAGAAAGTGGAAGAACCAAGAACCGAAAATATGCAAAAAATGTGTGAGCCCCAACCGGGTTGTGTCGCGCTACCTCTCTTGTATAATGAAAAAAAATGTATTAAGTATTTTTCTAGATAATTAAATACTTATATGGCCCTACGGCCTGCCAAATTTACAAACGAATACCACAGTATTCCGATATAAATAACGAGAACTAATTATATAAGAAAATGAACATGACATATACTATGAGATTAATCCCCATAAAGAAATAAAGAGAAAAAAATGAAATCCTACAAATTAACCAAAGAAAGAAGAAGAACCAACATAAAAAAAAAACAGTCCCCAAACCGACGGTGCGTCTCTGTAATGACGGAAATCACACTATAGTTTCTGGAGACATGAGCTAAGTATCATCTATATATAATTAAATTCCTACCTTGGAAATCTGAGCACTGAATCTAACACATTTAAAAATTCTTTCCAATCGGCAAAAACTAGAGTGACTCGAAGTAGGGTTTTCTTCTATCTGCAATGGCGGCCCGAGGCGCGACCGCCCCAGACCGCCTTCAACCCAAAAAGTGATGACCGGCAAGTATGTTTCTTTGTCCGGCTCGCAACTATCGGATACGATTTCTACCTACCTAATGGCCTTCTAGAATGTTCCAAAATGAATTAGTGCGTAGAGCGCGTCTGAATTTATTTATAGAGAGCGTTTGGCACTCATTGTTTGACTTTAATTATTTTAACTTTTATTTATTTATGTTTAATATTATCTATTGCTTATGAGAAGAAAGGACACATCGTAGATGGTTGCAACACAGGGTGTTGCAAAACTTACAAACTTACAGTACATAAGAGTGAAAACAGTTTATATTATTCTGCCATAAACAAGTAGCGCAATGCCCACACCTTGAAGAGATGCGGGCTCGCTGTAAAAATATCAAAGTCTGGCGCTGTCGAACATAGCGCATTTATGTGCCGCAAAGCTCGTGTAAGCAGACTCCATCGACTTAGGTTGGTGCGCGAGGACGGCTCCGCAAATAGATTGTATTTTAGTGTCCTAAAAGTTATGTGAAAACAGGTAACGTTTGAATATCCGGCATCAGATATCGAGAGAAACATTAGTTTGTCAGATATCAAGAGAAACTTGGTCGGAATATTCGTATAATATTATGGTAGAGTATAATTTAATATTAATTAATCAAAATTCATCAATTTATAAACATTCATAAAATTCATGAAACAAATTTAAAATAATGAATTCCTAGATTAGAATCTCACACATTGGATGGGGAATATGGATTTTTTATTTTTAATTTGTATAGGAATGTATGGATCAATAAACTAAACTAAATTAAACGAGACAGGTAATAGTCCTGCATGATGGGTGTAATAGTAGAGTAACATCCCCAAAGGTCTCGCAATTATGGACCATGGCTTTTTAGTAATATAGTGTTTGAGCGATGCACAGAACTGCATCTAGTCGCAAATCACGTCTCACCCTGTTGGTATGACGCCATTTTCAGTGGGGGGAGACTTGCATACAATCTTTTTGTCGCGTGGGACTATTCATCCGCAAGGACACGCCTCGCACACATACACGGTTGTGACTATGAACTGTGGTACAACCAACCCAAAAATAGGCCTGTGTACCGACAGCTGACTGTCGTGGCGTCGGACGGACTCCAGCTGGCCGTATTTCTTTTCCGGATTGTTCGATCATCGCAAAAAAGTTTATTTTAAAGTGGTTTTCAACATTTTGTGTAAGTCACAATGGGTACTCACACAAAATGATTCACACACAATGGGTAGAACAGTAGATAATTAAATTTAATACGTGAATTTCAATAATTAAAAGAAACTGATTATATTCACCGCTGACTATAGTACGGCCAAAATAAACGTGCCCCTGGAGTCATAAATCATTAGGCCGGACCTCTCGCTCACACTCGCTGTCTTTCGCTTGCACTATGGGGATGCGTGTTTTAAAAATAATAATAGCAGTATCGACGGATTATCGATGTATGGATGGAATATCGATGGATTATGATGGATCGATGGCTGGAACGATATAGATGCCAAGATATTATAGATTATGATGAAAATTTTCGATGGATTTATTTGTAATAATTGGTTTAGTAAGTTTTAAACTCATTTAAATATTAAGAAAAAACGTAAATACAAACTAACGTATACATGCAACAATAAAGTGAAATAAAACTTTAAAGAATATTAAAAAAATATTTACATTAACCTAAAACTTATATTAAAATGTAACATGAAACTAAGTACTAAATATTACAAATTACATTTTAACAAAAAATACAATTATAGGTTGGTCAGGCTAAACAAATATATATTAAAAAAGCTATATTCTACTCGTCATCTGAACTGCTGTCGCTGCTATCTTGTAGATTTATAACCAAACGGTGCTGGTCTCTGTAAATATATTTTTCAAAATCAGCTCTTTGGAGATCTTCCGCGTGTTTAACACACTTGGCCCAATTTTCCTGTGTAACATTTTCGACGGCTTCGTGAAACAATTTCTCGACATCTGCTAAATTAAACGTATTGTTCTTCGAAGCGACTTCTCCTTTAACCTGAGCCCAGATGAGCTCAATAGGATTATATTGACAGTGGTATGGTGGTAAGCGTATCAATTCGTGTCCTAATTCGTTTGCCAATTGATCCAAAGCATACACTTTCGAAGGATTACTTGCTTTCACCTTACGTATTAACTCTTCTACAATCTCGACTTTTAAAAAACGTTCGAACCACTCCATATATGTGTCACCATTCATTTCTGTATGATAGTCTAAGTTCTTAGATTTCACCGCTCTAAACAACAATTTAGCCTCTGGAACAAAAACAGTCCTTGCAGACCCAGCATGACAAAGAATAAGCCTAGATCCTTTTCCGGATTTCTGGTTCCTGAATCCGCCTTCATCGTTTTTGTCGTGCCACATACGTCTTCTTGAATGATTCTGGTTAACCCAGGACTCATCGAGGTAAAATCGGGATCGAGAATCATTGGTGCTAATTAAGTTGTGCATTTTTCTTAAAAACTCCATTCTGGCATACAATTTCACCCTTTCCATTAAATATTTCCGACCGTCGTCTCCATTTCGATATTTTTAACCTATACTCTGCAAAATGGTTTTCATGGAACTTTTCCCGCATTTAAATCCAGGTATGGCATCCTTAAATTTGTCGAGTACATTGTCCACTTTAGGATATTCTCCGTTAGGTATCATAATATGATGTGATGATACGTCTCAGCACATCGATGTCGAAGTTATCTAAATTGGTTACAGTTGCCGGCTTCTTAAACGTCTCTCTTGGTGTAGTAGGAAGCCCTGATTGTAAAACTTCTTGTTTTATTTTTTTGACAGTCCGCAAAGATACTCCACAAATTGACGCCGTCATTTCTTGAGGTTTATTAAGATTGATGACAGAAATTTTTGCATGGTCTCTTTTAAGTTCGTCAAAAAATGTTAAAACGTTAAGGATAAGACACCGAGTTTGTATGTTAATATCGCCCTTCAACTTTAGTAATTCCACGTTACAAAATACTGTCTCCATTGAGGGTTGTAAATCCTCCTTAGTTGCACTGTTAGAAATTATACTGCACCGCACTGCTCGACAGACAAACTCTAACTGACTGCCGGCAAACTACAATTGATTACAGAGCTACATTTAATTAGGTGACAATGACACAAATGCTTGAATTTGGTCGTTAAATATTTTGCAATCGCTACTTTTATATATCAGAATATTTCAATCCATCAGTTATGTATTTCGCAAGACTGTAATGTTTTGGCTTAGTCATTATTGATTTCTCTTGAATTCCCTTTAATCCCTGAATGCTTATTATAATGATAGCGATGAAAGCGACACAAAGAATTTCACTTTTAATGCCATTTAAAATAACAAATCAAGATACTACTCCACATTTTTAAAAAAATGGTTAAAAAAACGATTTCTATAAAAAAAAAATCCCGATGTATTTTTGTACGACATTCTAATTAATAAATATTTTTCATTTTGTTCGGCAACATTATAGGGAATTCAATAATGTAAGAAGTATAAATGTAAGCAATGATACAATGTCTACGCAACTACATATAAGTTTTTAAGAGAATAAATTATTTTATTTGATTTGAGTAAATTATCGATAAGCAACGTCGACTTGTTGGAATCCTTACGCGCGTCGTCCGGCCTAATGCTTTATGACTCCAGGTGCACGTTCATATTGGCCCTACAATAGTGCCGGTAGATAAAGAATGAAAAGACCTGAAGGGTCGTACGGTAGATACTCGCAGAAAGAGTTTCCGATATCACAGATAAAATTATTTCCTAGGGACGTTTTCGGCTGGAATCTTATGAAAGAAACTGGTCGCGATAGCGTTCCTCTAAAGCGTATATAAATAAAAATGTAAATATTCTTTTTTTGTAAATCTACGATAAATAAAAATGTAAATTGTAAATATACGATAGATCTTTAGCGATTACTGTGAAATTCTGACGCAGCATTGCATTCGAATACGTGCGTGTTTCTATACGTACATATATATAACCTACCATGTAGATGTCACAACTGTCGTAAAATCAGGTAAAAACATGTTTTTCTAAAAAAACACAGCAACGCGTAGCCGGCTACAGCTAATAAATAAAATCGGGGTCACCCCGAGACTGTCCCGGAAGGTAGACAAAGCACCTCCATATCACCCCCCCACCTCCCCAACCCCCGCCATTTTAATCTGACTCATTTGTAGCAAATGGTTTCGTGCAGCTTGGGTCACAAGATCCAATGTGTTCTCGGATCGGCTCAACCCGCGATTCAGCTTCTATTCAGAAGCCTCCTCGTGTGGAAGGCTACCCAGGTAAGACTCTCGGGTCTCAGGCCTCAAAGCTGGTGGACCGGTTTCTCCCGGCGGGATTGCATCCCGGCGCCACTGGACGGTTCGCGCACCGTTCGGCGACGCCAGTCAGTTGTGCACTCTGACTAATTGCTGAAGGAGTCTGGAGACTATGGAAATATACTGTCTTCTAAGCAGCGGGATGGATGTTGACCTATTGTCATACCACTATTGAAATCACCTTAGGCCCGTGTGGCACTACGGGCAAAGAATGTTTGCAATACGGCAAATCCCAGGTCCGCGATAAATTCAAATTGAATTACCGCTGTAATACAACAGGTAGAGGCCGCGTAAGCGATTTTGGACCTGTAGCTAGTCGGGAGGATGGAGGTATCCTGAAGGTTAACTCCAGACGAAGATATCCTACCAAAATTGTTAGTTAGACTGCGACGCTGCCCGCTGCTTACTTTTTCCAGTGCCTCGCCGTAAGGCGTTCGTCTCTAACGGGCTGTTGGCGAGCTAGACAGTAGATTGTCTTATCTCTAAGCCTTCTACGCGCATTCCACGGCTGAAAGAACGATCACATATCTCTTTATACCAGCCTGGGTTGACGGGTTCGCCCGTTGTAGTCGACACCGCCCTACTGACTCGTTTGTATGTCCCATGGGGGCTGTATTTACACCAAAACGCTGATGCTGAAAAATCTAAGAATCAATTCCGGACGAGCCTCCCATGAGGTACTCGACGGTTTCTACATACTGAAAACATGAATTACAGCGTATCTTGCATACATCGGTACTCTTAGGAGTCCTAAATGAATTCTTGACCAGTCTATTTTCACTTAATGAATAAATGAATGAATACAATCTTTATTGCATTAAAAAATATTTTATATTAACATTTAACCTAACATTTAACACAACTGGCGGGTTTATAAAACAACATTATACACGATATCTAATACTCAACCATTGGAGATACACTTGGAAGTTTTAAGGTGCATGCAGTAGAAATAAAGATTGCATAACAATAAAAATCTAAACTTCTCGGCAAACGCCTTTGGTTGACGTTACGCGCGGGCGAATATTGACGAATTTCTCGCAAGTGTGAACATCTGCGTCGGCGCAGTAGAAGACATATGGCGACCAGGGACATTACTCGCCTCGATTTCAATTTTGTTCTATGAGAATCTACTGTCTGGTATACTGTGCCGTGGATATAGAACAGGGATCAGTAACCGTTACGTACGTGAGAGGGTTTCCTTTTTTGAGCGGCACTTCTCTTTCTTCTCAGCACGGCTGTTCTTCTTGTGGTTCTTAAGTTGCTGCTATCCGGAACAATAGATCTGTACAACTATAAACGCTGTACTTCTATTGAGAACATCACATAATCGCCATATTAACAGAGAAAGAGTAAGATAGAATCAAAATTTATGAAGAGAGATTTAAGGAGTATTGGTCTGACCTGATCGGAATGGAAGGTCATGAATTCTTAGAAGGTTTAACTTCTGAAGATAGAGAGAGGCCGTGGAAATGAACATTTGAAAGCAGTGCTAAAATATACATATTTCTGAAATCCTGACACACGTGCTCATAAAAATCATGTTTATTAGTATGTTTAAAACTGGCATGCTCTTCAACTGTACACATGTTAGGCATACTTGTTTAAAGCATTCTCTTGAATAAGTGTGTTCAAAGCAAACAACTGAACACATGTGCTAGTTTAACGCACATTCTCGGTCAAAAGCTAGTTCCACAGTCCCATCCACACAGAACTCAACTTAATAATCCTAATGCTGGCAACGAAATTGTTTGAGAAATTATTGGGGAAAAAAAAGGAAATAAAAAAGAATTATTTTATTTTTATTTTTATTTTATTTGGGTAAGTAGTTGTATAAATGGAAGAGAAACCCATGAACCAAGTAATCGATTGTTGGTAAATATGCGAGACGAAGATGTCAGCTGTTATAAAAATCATTTAAGCACGCTTCCGCACAAATTTTATAACAATTGAGTGAATTTTGAAACAATTTCTGAAATTGAGTGGATTATACAAAAACAAGACACTCGTATACGAAATGCCATTCCGGGATAATCATGCATTAGCATGCTCATAAGCAAACCTGTTCAATCGTGCACATGAGCACACCCCCCTTCCACTCGCGCTACAGTTAGCACGCTCAAAAATCAAACAACTGTTTATTTTTGAACATACTCTAAATTAGCATCGTTATTAGTAGCAAAGTTTTCACAGATGCCACTAAACGGCAATTGCTTAAGTATAGCATGCTTTTGCGCTATTAATTAGCATGTGTGACAGTATCATAATAAATCAATTGGCAAGCGATGAATATATCAAAACTCCTATCAATTGAGCTCTTTTACATTCATTGGAAATTGGAAATTGCGATTATAATTCTTAGGCTCGATTGAGATCGGCCTTTCTGAATTTGTAAGGGCTCAGGTCGTCTCAATAACACAGACAAATTTCATTATGAATAACTCAACGTCAGAATAATAATTCAATGTGATTTTAATTCTATTCATATGAAAACCAAGCCCAGACTGAAGTATCGATTTATTATTCTAAAATACACTACTGTGATTACAGAAGTGTATTACTACACTATGTGATTACTAAAATACACTACTGTATTACGAGATTAAAAATTTCAACAACATTTTTGAAGAAACCAAAAAAAAACATATCCCAAATTTCAAAATTTGTTTATTTTGAAGCTAAATTAAGGACAATTTTATAGTCAGTAGTGCTATTTCATCAGAGAAAACGTGAATACAGTGACGGAATGTGCAAATGCGAGTTGTACTCCAGGTAATACAGGTGGTGTAAATAAAAGTGGCCTATAGAACCGAGTTTAAAGTTACAAATCAGGTGTGCGCGTCAATCATTCACGTTTAATCGTATCTACTGATCAACTCAAACTGACACAGCCCGCACTAAGATCTGAACTGGTTTCGATCACGTGGTGTGCGTACACGTGGTGTGCACGTCAATCTTTCACGTCCAATCGTATCCACTCGTCCGGGCGACTTTTATTTGCCGCACCCTGTATAACCACGTCTCTAAGATACTATATACAGGAGATATGTTCGTTGTATCACTTATACATAGTTGGAGTACTACATCCCCCCAATTTTCATGAAATAATCATTTTCTAATCCTCCATCTCTATCATCAATTGTTGCACACTTGACTGAAGGGGTTAAATTTAAGTATATTATGTTAAGAAATTTAAGTAAACTTATAAGGCAAATATTGCATTATTATAATATATACCGCTCCTGTGTGTGTTTTAATACGTGTGGGTTTTCATATACCTATTATATAGATTTTATACCTGCGATAGGTAAAAAAATGTTTTTTTGAAAAACTACAGCAACGCGTTCCGGACAGCTAGTAAAATATAAACGTAAAAGTCCATCACGTGACCTTTCTCACAAGTGCAAACACCACTATGATACGATATTCCATCATGGAATGCCAGTTCCTGTCTTCCGGCTTCATCATCAGACCTTGAAACCTAATCGTGGTCAAAGTTCATTCCAAGACTTTTCTAACAAGTCCAAACACAGCTATGATACGATGTTCCATCATGAAGTTCCAGTTCATATCTACCGACGCCATCATCAGATCAGTTCGACAGTACCATATTATTGTATTGTCATCAGAACTACATTTTATTTAATTTATTTTTTTATTGAATAACCATTTTTTTTTAATACAGCTTTGTATAAAATCCAGCCAAGCCTAAGGCTTAGATTATGATAGGGTGACTTTCAGTGCAACTTTAGTGGCCATTTTGACCATATTATAACATATCTGCTGCATTATCTCCTACATTAGTAAGGATTAGTCGGCACAGAAAGCCACCTCCTTGATAATATTTACATAAAATGATGAACGTACTTAATGCTATTAAAATAAAATATTAATCTTATTCGTATCATACAGCTGCCAATTTTCATGAGGCTACGATCCTTGGAAGATGGTTAAATTAGTTACCTTAGATTCCATTACATAGTTAGTTATATACAGGTCGACCTAATAAAAGCGTGTTAAAAAAATGGGCACACTTTGGTTCGATCGAGGGGGGTGTCTTTTTGAAATTGTGTGTGCTCAGGTCATCTTAATGGCTCAGACAAATTTTGATTAGGAATTACTCAGTCAGAATAATAATTCAATGAGATTGTTATCCTATTGATCTGAAAACCAAGCGCAGACTGAAGTGTTGTTTTAAAATTCTAATAACGCTAAACCAAATATGAAAGGAAGATACTATAAGTCGAACTAATCCTTACGTATAAACAATAAACTCGTTTCAAGGGTAAAGTTTCCCATTACAAAAGAGAAATAGCCCGGTGACTGCAGTCGCTGCGACACAGAGTTTGCCAGCGACGCGATCGTGTGAGTCTCTAAACTTTCTAATGGGGTTGGAAATTTCGCTGGCGCGTTTGAAGCTTAACCCAAATTTCTAAAGTTGTTTGCTTCGAAGCTAAATTAAGACGGATTCTACAGTAATTCGTGCTATTTTCTCGGAGATTACGTGAATACAGTGACGGAATGTACAACTGTGAGTTTTGTTCCACTTAATGTAATCAGGTCTCTAAGATAATATGCAGAAAAAATAATAAGATTTCTTCGAGCCGGAGCAAAAACTTGACTGGACCCTTCCGTCCAACATCTGAGATTAACGATTTTAAAAAACTCACGAATAAAATATATTGGGTGGGATTTTTTTGTTATCGAGATATGTAAACCCTTAAATAAATGTGCACTCATTATTACCTATTTGCTAATAACGTTCCCTTATGTGTCATTAACCCTCCAACCGCGGGCGACTTTCCTATTTTTTCGTAAAAATTCGAGGTGAAATTTCAGTAGTTATTTGAAATGTTTGCGTTTCTATATCATTGAACAGGTATATAAAAGAAAGTCGGTTGAGTCATCCCAAAACTTTCCCGGCAAGTAGACAACACCCCCCCTCTCCCTCTCCCTCTCCCCCCCCCCCCCCCTCCCCCTCCCCGCGCCAACCCTACCTCCTCCCCGCGTCAGTGTGGTAACGACTGATGATCGATGTCGACTGATCCATTATACCGTCGATCGATGCAATGGATCGATGATCGATCGATCGATGTGGTGACAACCTAACTTGAGAACTTAAAATATCGATCGTCTATATTAAATGGGAAATGGCGTCTCTTGGTGCAGACATTATCCAGTAATCATATGGAACGCCATAATAGCGTGCCCCGCGATTTCGCACGGGAGCTAAACGCGTACGTGCACGTCGCCCGCGGTCGGAGGGTTAACCTTTCGGAAGCCAGTCGTTCCCCGAAAAATTTTCAAAGCCCTCGAAAATTTGTTTGTAGAAGGTGTGTGCAAGCATACTAATATATAATGTAGCGTATTTAAAGGCAGGCTTCGATGACAGGCTTTTACCGCAATTGAGGGAGAAATAGAGGTGATAATTGAATAAATAAGGATATCATACTGATAATACGAAAAACGCCGATCGGCGTGCGTGGCCACCCAGTGGTTAATAGAAACTACATGCAACCTATGTAGATAACACACAAATCTGTAGATATGCTCAGGGCTCGTGGGCCGCACTTTCCTTGTCATTCGATCATAGTCAATGGCCGTCTTTGCGCGGCGCCCCGTCGCGTCGTGTGAAGCACCTATCCGTCGTCGTCTACCAGCCAAAGTGGGTACTAATTCTAGCCGAGCAAAAGGGAGCTAGAGGGCTGGGGGCTGGAGGGCTGGAGAGGGGAGGCCGCATCAAAGCTCGCGTTTGAAGTCGTTAGGGCTGCGAGCCACTCGCGGCAACATCAAAGCGTCGCGACGCGGCAGACTCCGTTAACACTTGTCCGAGATGAATGCGGCTGTCTTGCCACTCACTACATTCGTTCACTTCATTTTACCCTCCTTTGTTCTAGGTCGACGCCGCTGGTGTCGCTGCGTCGCGCTCACCCCAGCACGCCCTGCACTGCCTAGAGGCCGACCGAAAATAAGTTTACGATTTCATCCGAATTGATTTACGTTTCGACCAAATTTGTAACCAAATTTACATACTAGTATTGTGTCCTTACCTATGTAATTGCTGTTTTATCACACTGGCCATTTTTAACTCGGATAACTTGGATTTGAGTTGGAATTACAAAATCAAATAAATTTTAATTCATGGCCATGTTATTATTTTTCAAGAATCAGCTGTTTACTTGTCTTTCCGTCGTTTGGTTTTGCTCAAATATTTTCGTTTGTACAACCACGGAAAATTTGTATTATTTTCAAATATGAGATCCTGTGCGGGTGCCTTTTCCATTACAGCTTCTTGCAGTCTGGCTATACAGTTACTGTAAATATGTACTAGTAAGAACTGCAAACAATTATGGAAAAGCCCGTGATTGAATAACCGAGCCTGATCAGTCAGCTACTACTTCTGCATGACAACCAGTCGTAAAGTTGCAGGAGACCCTTGGTCACCCACCGTACTTGCCAGACCTTGCTCCAATAGAGCTTCATTTTTTTAACAGTACTTTGAAGAATCATTGATTCCTGTCCACAAGAGTTTTTCAGCAGAGGAATTAGGCAGATCCTAATAAAATAAGAAATGTACATAAATAGGGGTCAATTTTTCTAATAATTCAATATATATTTTTCATACAAAGTTTTTGACTTTAATTTTCTTTATAGAACAGCAACTTCATAGATAAGGACCCAATATTATATAGACACGAACATACTGGTATTATATAGTCTTTGTATTATTCTATATTATACATCTCCAGTGCTGGATTAACCCATGTAGAAGCCCTTAGGCAGTCGAAATCTCAGGCCTTCCTTTGCACTTTTCGAGGCCCCTTTTGGGCTGTCAAACATTCTGACGGCAATATAGCGTAGACGTGTATATAAACAAAATGCGATCGCACCGGCAAAGTAGGCAGTTAAACATTTTTCTGACAGCGTTTATTTATATGTCGCGCAGCAATAATGACCATACAAAAGAAGATTACACAGGCTGGCAGCACCCAACTGTCGATAATGTATAAGAATTATACTTGTAGTCGGATCAATACGTTTTATAATATTTTTTCCATAGAATTTCAATTCAATTTCGTTTTTCCATCATTAGAAACAGTTAAAAAATATGATTGTAATGATCCGTTGCTGCGGAGCACCTGAAAGTGTGGAACTGTGCCTTTTTGTCCTATTGGATAATCCGGCACTGTATCTCTGTGCTAACTAGTATTATATACCTCACGGCTGAAAGATCGATCCATATCGTTATAACAGTCTGAGTTATCGGGTTCGCCCGTTGCAGATGACAGCCCTAAAGATGCTGACACAGTTGCGTACGGTTGCTAGCCTACTTAATTTGACATCCAAATACTCAGGATAATACAATTTTAATTTTAATACGATGAACCACAGGACTTGGTTGCAAAACTTTATAGTATTGATCTAATCTATCCATTTTAAGCATGATTTAATACTTAGGATGGAATTTGGACAATAGTCTATTTATTTATTTTTTTTTATTGTTAAGTGGGGGTTTTCTAAGGTCTTTATGAGCCTCGTAACACTGCGGCCATTGCTGATCTACTGTGTTCGCCACATACTATAGTTCTGCGCTAAGCCTCGTGTCATTTAAGAACCGCAGCAGGCTTTTGGCGCCAGATTGTTTTACCTCCTCAGGTTGGAGGTAATGACCACCCAAGTGGGTGTATCTTTTACGCATCAGCGGGCCACACTCGCACATGAGATGCTGGGGAGTTTCCTCTGCCCCTTGGCAAAACCTGCACATTTTGGTATCTCGGAGCTTGAGGTTGAACATGTGTTTGTTCAGGCCAGAATGCCCCTTGAGCGCCCTCACCAGTATGCGTAGATTGTTCCTATTTAGCGATAAGGCCTCACGGGCCGTCTTACGGTCGTAAGCCTTAATTAGCGCTTTGAAATGTTTCAACCCTGGCGTGTTGTTCCAGTGGTTGACGGATTGTTCTAAACACATTTGTTTGAGAATCCTGCATGGCCGGGAACCCATCTTAGATTTACCCTGTTCTTTTCGCCGAGGGAATTCAGTAGTGATATGCAGTTTTGCACTAGCTCTGAATTAATAGTATTCGAGGCTAGTGCCATAAGAGCTACCTTGCTACCCGAATAGATATAGATACAATGGTTGGCGTAGTTCTTATGGAGGTTGATATAGGCACATTTAATAATGTCGTATACCTCCGCTTGGAATATGGAGGCGCATTTCCCCAAGTTTACACTTCTTTCGAAGTTTGGTCGCTCTCCATATATACCGCAGCCTACGTCAAGTCCCGATTTGGACCCATCAGTATACCATTTAAGTCTACCGGCCTCCCAGTGCAGTTGGCTTTTTAGCCAGTCGTCTCTGAGCGGCAGTTCCACTGACAATAGCCTAACCTGAACTTGTCATATTTACAATACAATGGCAAAATACGTTAATGAATGCATCCATTTAAGCTTTTAGGAAACATAATGTCGAAACCAGTATTAAAAGTAGTTTATTACACGCTTGCACATTATGTGATACTTTGTTGGGGTGGTGTAGCACTATGAATGAATGAATGAAATGAATGAAAATCTCTTTATGGCACAAAAAAAATAATGTACAATGGCGGACTGATTGCTACATTTCAATATATTCCATTCAACCAACATGCTGGTGTAAAAAGGTGTAGACAAAAATTGAAGTATAATATGACACAAAAATATATAAAATTTCATTTGAAATTATAACATAAAATATGCATTTATTGTGTATCTAAAGTTATAAGTAAATAAATACCATTTTTTTGAGTAGGACATAATACATTATATGCATCATATAGCGCGAGTACGAAGCCTCCCCGTGTACGAAGCCTACCTGCTCTCTAGTAAAAAGAAAATTATTATCAGTAAATAACATCCTATGCTCCAACAACATTAAAGAACTGTAATATGTATGAACAGAGGCTAGGTTTCGAAATCGAATTATCTCAAAAAACGAGACTGTATGTAGTCGATCCTGTTCGTATGCACACCATGACAAGATAATAAAGGTGACAAGATAATAAATACTTTTTATGTATTTCATTTTTTGAATATTCATTCATGCAATTTATCTCTGTAAATATGTGTTATTTAGATATTTCTTACCCCCTCATTTACAATATTTTGCCTTTAAAATGAGTTGCAACCAAAAAAAATATTTCTTTCGGCTTTCGGTTTCAGTTGAACCAATATTTTTCGGTCGGCCTCTATCACTGTCTCGTACCGCCCGTCGTGGCTTCACAAACAAGACGCAGCGCAGAAATTTTGAAAAGTAGTAATTTGCGTACTAACGAGAGACAAAAGTTATATTAAACCTACCCTCCATTACATGTCTGTAATGAGAATGGTCGGAATACGACGTGCGGTATACGAACAGAGAATGTCATGGTGGGCATGTGAATTTCGAAATAAAGTGGGCAGGTCACATCAGTGATGTGAAAAGAGGCAGTGGTCGGAAGTTTATTTATTCATTAATTTATTTGGTTTTATTTGACTATTATTCACAAAATGAGCAAATGTATTAAATAAAATAAAATTACAGACATCATTATAATTTATGAACTATTTTGTAATTCATTGTTGCAGCCAATCGGCAAAAATACGATAAATAAAACAAAGCAACAGCAATTGCAAAAAAATCAATATAATATTTTTTGGGTTTCTATTTATATCTCTGTGGACCCAACTTCAGATCAAACGGCTTAACCGATTTACCGGATCTTTTAAAACATATGCTCCTGAGGGGTCATTTTTTTTTCTTTAAAATGTTTGAAAGTTCCAAAGTTCAAAAATGTTCCCTGCTGGCGCGGGCTAAACCTTAAAATATAGACTTCTGAGGGGTCATTTAAGTGGTGTGATTCATAAACAGTTCGAAAAAATAAAAGTTATTCAGTTCAAAAAAGTACAAACGACAAACGAATACCAAAACTGTTATACTGATATACGTACTGCGGACACGGGCCCAACCTTGTATAATAAAAGCCACTTTCAGGCACGTATCCAGACTTCAGTTTTGGGGGAGGGACATTCATTGAAAAAACGCACGCGGTGCCCACCATACTTGAATTTGCCCGTAATATGATACGAAAATACGTGTCCCCTGTGTCCCCCCCCCCCCACCCCCTGGATAAGTCCCTGGCCACTCACCCTGTATCAAAGAAGTCCAAGGATAGGGTTACGGAATGCTTGTTTTTACATTAGATTAATGGAATGGAATAAAACAAGGACAAAAAAATTTTTTTTTTAGAAATTTGCAGCAAGGCAAGTTGTGCACATATTTTAAAATTGGAGTGCATATTTAAAAAAAAAAACAAGTGTAATAGTTTTAAACTAAAAAAACCGCAACGAAATATCTTGATAATAAATTTAAATAAATCAGAGATCGAGAGATCAGAGAGCATCGAAAATGGTAAAATATGTTAAAATTTTACATTCTTTCTGATTTTTTTTTAACTCCAAAGTGGAAGTTCTCCTTTTCAAGAAATGTAGTACTCAATAGTATAGATCAACAGTAAAATTTCAGATCAACATTTTGAGATTAGTGTTTAAAAAAAAATTTTTTTTCATTAAAAACATTTTTTTGTAGAAATCTGCAGCAAGAAAAGTTAGGCACATATGTCGAAGTCGAGCACATCATTCTAAACACAAGAATATTAGCATTAAAATTAAAAAAAAACAGCAACGTAATATCTTACCCCATTCAGAGGTTTTCTGTCGAAATTCACAAGTGAAAAAATGGTTCCAGAATGCCATTTTTGGCGACCTGTGTCTCGTGCCAGGATTTTTTTTGGGCAAAACAAAGATATACCTACTTATATCTTACTTTTTTCTGTATTTGAACATATTTTTATTTGAAAACTTCTGAGACTATGAAGGTAACCCCCTGCCTGATTTGACATGGAATATGCCAAATGATTTTTTTTTTTCAAATCTAATTATGTATTGTGGTGGTTAATAATTCGTTTTGTAGCAGTTGCCCCATGGACTTCCTAATTAAATATACAAGATTGTTTGTGAAAAAGGTAATATGGCGTCAGTTTGTGTTTGGTTTTGAAAGTGCCGCTGGGTACTGCCACTTTACCTCTATATACGGGGCAAGTACCTACCATTTTACATTTATGTATTCACATCTTGTAGATTTCTTATCGTAATCGAGAAAAATATATTCATAAACTTTCGTAAAGCGTTAACCCGCTAGGCACTTAACATCCCTTTCGGGATATGTATGGCGGCCGCCTAAAATCCAAAACATCCCATACGGGATATCGCGCTCGCCGCTGCGAAAAATGCAATTTACGATTCGAAACGTCGTACTTTATGCTTTCTGACGGCTGAACGACATAGCCGAATAATCTTTAATCCGGCGGCCAGCGGCGATAATATCGATCGGCGAATTAAAAAGTCAGCATAAACGTCAGACGGCAGTCTCGATCGGCCAGCGCGCGGCGGCCGCGTAGTTCCGCGAAATGTTTGTTTTGTACAGTGTTTTGTGGATAAAAGTGCAGTGTTTACGGGATAAAAGTGAGTAATTTCCATTTTTAAGTAGTTTAGGCATAATTATTAGTCAATTGAAAGAGTCCATTTGCTGTTTTTCACGAATTTTCAAAGAAAACACTTCGGCAACAACAAACGGCTCGCGAAAAAATGGTTGTTATTATTTTGTAATGTTTATGAAATATCCTGATATATTGCGAAATATGACGTAATATCGCTTTAATTTACTAACAAAATAAGTATTGTTTCATTTACATCCTAAGTTGATATTGAGTCACCCATGATATTGAGTCAATGTAAGTTGTTTAATCATAATATTTTATCTTATCCCACTATGCCCCTTCCTCCCCTAAAATTTTATTACTATATTCGTTGTTATTGGTAATTATCTGAAATAGTTCATTAAACGATCCGATTTTTTCTCAGTTTATCATACAAAATTCTTAAACGATTGCCAGCCGAAACAACACAGCTCGTAGCTTGTAGCCTAACCAAAACGTATAGATTTTAATTTCTTCTCTACTTTCAGCCTACTTTATTTCTCGACCAAACCACTGTCCATTATGAAACGATAATGGAAACCGACCGTAACTCGCAGATATTATGTTGCCATATTATGCTCTCCGCAACCGTTAAGCACATATATTACGGTTGGCTTAGCGGATTATGATCCCATCTAAGGCTTGCGATTGTCCATTATTTTAGAGTATACGTCATACCGTAACATCCCTTTTAATCTGCGACCCTTCGCTATTTATGTCCGACCCTTCACGTGACCTGGAGTGCTGCAGCCTAAACATCGTTATCTTTATGATGTTTTTTTCTTAGAATTTATGTTGTCTGTATCTTCCTTGGTAGGTATAATCCAAGCGAACTTTTTATATTTGTAGATATTCGATTTTAGAGGTAATTTTAAAAATCATTATCAAAGTCGAATTACTCTAGAACCATTTTTGGTAAAATTGGATTTTTTTCTATTTAGAAGAGAATTGAGGTGTTACTTAATTGTTTGTTTGTTTCTACTCTTTATTGTGAAATTTTGCAATGGGCGGGTTAATTTTCATATTACAATATCTTACAACCAACCCTATATGATGTTTTTATATGTATGTGTGCGAGTAACGTGTGTGTTTATCTTATTATTGCATTCGATCGACAGAGTAGAAAATGCGATTCCGTTAACTAGATCCCAACGGAAAATAGTGACCCAGCCGGGAATCGATTCCTGGACCTTACAATGTAAGATCAGGCGATCTAACCGCTATGCCACCGGGCCATAATTGTATTGTAATTAATTAAATGTGTAAAAAAAATATTCATTTCAATCCTTTATTTAGGAAATCATGCAATATTACAGAATAATTACTTTAAAAAATACATGTAAAATATATTAAATCAATTAAACATAAGACGGATTACTGATTTCAATAAATTTACAGATTACAATAACATTGAACTACTTAGTAAAAATAAAATACCTGAAATTTTACTACTCAGGTTTGTATTTAGGGTGTGTGTGTAAGTACCTTACGTGTACCTTACGTGTAAGGTGTACCACCTTACACATACACCCTATGTATATACTCGTAATAGTAATAATAGAGAATATTACGTATAATAATAGTAATGATAATCAGTAAAATAGCTAAAAATAATCAGTTTTTTGTATTGGCTAGGATTTGATTTACTGAGTATATAGAAGTGATTATAGAAAAATAAAATCAACAGAATTAAAATGGGTATTATAAAACACACTTCAGCGTGTGAGTACTATATTTTTAGATGCTTTCGTTTTAAAACATGACAGTCGAAATGGTCAAATAGACATTTTGAAAGCTATATATTTTGTCTTCTCTTTAATTTTTAAGTTATGAGTTTAAAATTCGGAGACCTAATAAACCTAATATACTTATAAACTATAAATAAACCAAGAAATCAAACTCGCCACTGCTCACTTACCTTTTTAAAGATATTGATGTTTTTTTAGTTTGATCTTCCCCAAATTAGAATTAAATTAGAATATATCAAGCAGTTCTTAAATTCATTGCGATCTAAATATCGGTCAAAGTATCTAAAAAGCGCGTAAACACCTGTTTTTCATCCTTTCAACGCTTAACTTGCCATCCCCATTTTAGATATATTGGTTATATTACAAACAAACCTTTTTCGAAAGATGCTCTAACGAACAGTGAAAACCGCATCGAAATCCCTCGAGTGGATTTTTATTCAAGAGACAAACAGACGCTTTGTGGGAGCATTGTTAGATACCTTTGATATTGTTTATGATATTGTTTAGAACCTTGAGTATTTTTCCGTAAAAAGTAGATATCAAACGCCGTTCATTAAATTCAAGCTAACGACCTTTCTGTATAATTCATAATGGAGGCATTTTACTCTTTACGAACGTGGTTACTTAGATTTAATAGCTCTCATTTGAACCGTACAAAAGGCTATCATTATAAAGTAATAAAATATATATTCACACGGAAATGACCAATGTATGCGTGTTAAAACGCTATTATTTATTTAAAATATATAACCTGTTTTATTACCAGTAGCAAATGCCGAGCACACGAAAGACATCGAAGAATTTAGCGCGATATTCACCCCCTCACATAATTAATATTTTATGTGTGTATGCATACGGAGTTATATATTCTGAGCTTTACAACTCCTTTGAAACATTTGCAGGCTATATACACGCAAACAACAATCAAGTAACTTGTCCCTGAGCAACTTAGAAAGTTACTGAAAACTGAAAGCACATACGGGGGTGGTCGGGAACGAAAATCTTTTTTTTTCAAGACGTGATTCTATGCATCTGTTAACATTATTAAGTACCTACGTAAGTAAAACTTCGGTGTGCAATCAGTCAATATTGATTATTTCTCTAAACTAATAATAATACATCTGCAGAACCAGAACAGTAATATACAGCATCAAACTATTATATCCTTACAGAAGAAGCCGTTCTTAAAAAAATATAACCATGTATTTTTAACGAAAAATATATATTTTATTTTATGTCGCTAGTAACTAATGCAACTGCATTTATAAATTATTATATGTATAGGTACTATTTTTGCTACGAATAATCAGTACTATTCGGTATTCGATCTATTTGGCCACTTTTTTTAATATTCGGTGTTCGGCCGAATACTGTGTACTATTCGGCCGAATACCGAATACCATTAAAAAAAACGCACTCGGAGATATATCTATTTTAATCACAAATTATATTATTGCACTAGATGACCCGGTGAACTTCGTACCACCTAAAATTGATTTGATTGTAACTCTTCATATTGATCCTAATCACCCTTCCAAATCCAATGCATTGAAATAATATGGCCGAATCATGACGGTTCGAGTTTTTCGACTTTTTCGGCTTTTTCGACTTTTTCGACTTTTTGAACTTTTTGGACTTTTTTGACTTTTTTGACTTTTTCGACTCTTGACTTTATCGACTTTTTTGAATTTTTGACTTTTCGACTGTTTCAAAATTTTACACAATCGCACGGAATTAATAACAGTTATGGATGGCGCAACTGTCAAACAATAGGATCGCCGCGAACGCCATCTATTGAAAGTGGCCTATTTCCCAAAAAGACCAAATTCGATTTTTTCGATTTTCAGTTGTCTCTTTTAATTTTTTCTAAATATTCTTTTTTGTAAACCACCCTTGAATCAAGGCAAACAAAACAAAAAAATAATAATTCAAATTGGTGGAGTCATTTTCGAGATCTTGCGAGACTAACGTACGGCGATTCAGTTTTATATATAAGAAGAATACTTAAAATCTATTAGTGGTAGGTTATGATGAATGAAATTTTTTTTTTCAGAATTGGTTGTATACGATTGCGCATTTCTTCGTAAATATTCCTGGTTCTGAAAATAAACTCTCACTGTTATTACTGCGAATTTTGTCACCTAGATCGGAAGCAGACACTTGTAAGAGTCTGCCGTTCTATCTAGGTGAACAGTTTTCAAATAAAAATCAATCTCATATGCAATAGAACTTTTCTCTACACCCTCATCATTTTGCATATTATCTGTAGCGACTTCCTCAAAACAGTTTCAGAAACTGTCGTGTATTTTAATAGTTTTATCATTTTTATTGGTTTTTCTTTTCTTACGGAGTGGAAAAGAATCGCCATCAGATGCAATACTACTAGACTCATCAAAACTCATTTTCAGAGCTTCTAAAATATTTTTTGCCTTGGTTTTTCCGTTTCAACCAGGAAAATAGTTTTAAACCGCGGGTCAAGAAAGTGGCAACCAATGAGACAGGGCATAGCCAGTAACGCGCATTTATTATGCACGCCACTCACACATCTTGTGCCGAATATTTGGCGCTTAGGCCGATAGCGTGGCCGAATATTTAGTATTCGGTATCGGGCCAAAACGCTATTCATGGCATCACTAAAAGGTACTTATCGCTGTTTTTAAGCTTAGCAACCCAGCGATCAAGAGAGCTGAACAAGAGCAAAGGCAGCATAAAGCAAGCTGGACAGAACTGCACCATCAATATCAGCTAGCATCGTTTAAACCGGCTGGTCGGTTGCGCTGCGCGAAAATATCGCATTTAGTTATATTCGCTACCAGGTTGTAAAATATCAAGTATTTTTAAATAAACGATTGACCAAGGTACCTGGTTATCCACGGTATACTGAAATCTATAACAGAGAAATCAAAGAAGTTATCTAAGAAAACTAAGCCCTATTTCATATTTAATTAATCGAAATATCGACCCCTATCATAAAACAACGACGTAACAAAAAAACGGTGGATGATAAGAAAATCGTATTTGAATTCAGCGTGAAGCATACTATTGGAATCATAGTGTAAAAGACTACGTCATATGTTATAATTCATCTGTCCCGAGATAAAACGATTCAATTTTTCGAGCGAGCAGGGTCGCTACGCGCGAAACCATGGAGTCAGATATATTTGTCAAACCCCTTTAATGTACGAACATCGCTATAAACACTAAGCGTGCTCGACACGTCGACCAGCCGACAGTAGTAATCAAATCATTAACTGAACAGTTATATGAAACTCGCCGTCTTTACCATCATTAAGACTCACCTCAAAGATTACTACGTTTCTACGAAGTAACTAGTTCTTCTCTTCTCTCCTCTTCCTCTCTCAATATCCTCTCCTCGTGCATTCTTAGTTTTAAATACCTGGGCTGGCCTGTATTTTATGCAGACGTACGTAATAATCTTTATTTCTATAATGCGCGCATGTACCACTGTGATTAGGTTAGTTGTAATACAAAGCCATGTGGCTAAAAGTTTGCCAGTTTGTATCATAATTAAGTATAAATTAAGAGTATACTATTATTATAACAATATACTGCATTTTACTCTACCGCCATCGCGCCTACCTTGGTGAAGCCATCATTACCACACACCGTGAACGGTGATCATCTCTACAACGGACCACACAGTCGCGGCAAAGGGGATCCTAATAATTTCCGCAGTAATAACTGTAAATCGGTAAAGAAGTAACTCAAACTCTTCTAAAATATATTTTATGCTTTTTGTGTACATCAGTTTATAGAAAGAAACGGTTTTATTAGACTTACAATTATATACCTTTCCAAAATTATAAAAAAACGACATCTATGAAATGTAAAGGCAAAATATCATGTGTGAGATTTCCGCTGGACTTTGCTACCATCCGGATAGAGATGGTCTCACAATTACTACAAAGTACTGAATTATATTTAGATAACTTTGAGCACAGTATACAGACCGTAGTTTCTCTTGGAACAAAATTGAAATCGAAGAGACGGTCGTCACGAGTCCTAATGCCTCGCGTATGGCTGCTACTCTGCCGAAGTTCGAAAAATTTATCAACCTTCACCGGCGCGTCAAAAGCGATTGCCGATACCTCTGCTAAATTCCCTCGCACTTTAACCCCGCATCGCCCTGCCGCTCGAAAGTGCGCTTGCTGTTCTAAATCGGTATTCGGTGTCTTGATTATGTCTCTAAGTAGATTCAAAATTGGCGGGTTCGAATGGCGGGTTGTATAACTCATTTTCGAATGGCGGGTTGTATTCAAAATTGGCGGGTTGTATAACTCATTTTCGCGAAAAACGTGACTAGCGATAGTTAGCCTCTGAGTCGCAGTTTAAAGATTTTACAATAATTGACGAAGACTTATTGATAGAATTTCGCCAGCATGAGCTTCTCATGATCGCCCACGTCGAACGCGTCGATAAATCACAGAAAACAGCGGCGACTTGTTTTCCCTGCCTGCACGTGTTTGAATTGAATAGCTCCCAAGTGCAGCTCCACGCTGCTCCGTTACTGTTACCCTTACCGTTATAAAGTATCGCGTGAATATTTGCTCCACTTTCGAGAAACAAAAGCTTTTTATCGGTTGCATGTTTCGATTTCCCGCCCCATACGTGTGGAACGGTCTCGTAACTTCTCTTGCCCTAAGAAATATTTACTTAAAAGAAGACCTACATTCAGCTCTCGGCATTCAGGTCGTGTTACGAATGGTGCATTATAAGCCCATGTAGGATTATGAACTCATACAAATTTAGTATTTCTATTTCCTATATAATATTGTAATTTTTATTATTTTTTTATTAATGTATATATATATATATATATATATATATATATATATATATATATATATATATATATATATATATATATATATATATATATATATATATATATATATATATATATATATATATATATATATATATATATATATATATATATATATATATATATATATATATATATATATATATATATATATATATATATATATATATATATATATATATATATATATATATATATATATATATATATATATATATATATATATAATATATATATATATATATATATATATATATATACATATATATATATATATATATATATATATATATATATATATATATATATATATATATATATATATATATATATATATATATATATATATATATATATATATATATAATATATATATATATATATATATATATATATATATATATATATATATATATATATATATATATATATATATATATATAATATATATATATATATATATATATATATATATATATATATATATATATATATATATATATATATATATATATATATATATATATATATATATATATATATATATATATATATATATATATATATATATATATATATACATATATATATATATATATATATATATATATATATATATATATATATATATATATATATATATATATATATATATATATATATATATATATATATATATATATATATATATATATATATATATATATATATATATATATATATATATATATATATATATATATATTATTATTATTATTATTGTGTTTGGTTGGTTCATCGAATCTCGTTTTAAATGAAAAATATAAATTGCTTGCCCTGGAACGGGTATATCCCAGTTGGGCAGCACTAGCCAGTGAATGAAAGAGGAAAGTTTTTGCCATTTGTTTTAATATTATACTTATTGTAAATGGTTAATTTGATAATTCCAATAAAATAAATAACACAAAATAAAAAGCACAGGTCCAATATTATGTATTTAACTGATTGATCGTAATAGTAACCAGTCAAGAGACCGGAGAAATCTGGTTGCAACTGGAAGTAAGGGCGCGGGTGTCAGCCCGTGTATTAACTAACCTGGCTATCTCGCGGTAAGGATTTGGCTTCTTAGGGGCGAGTGGCGAAACTAGACAGTGGACTGTCTTCGTGCCAAGTCTTCTACGCTCACCTCACGGGAGACAGAATGATATAATATAGAGAAAACTTTCTGAGGTGAGGGGTTCGCCCGTTGTAGTTGACAGCTCCAGTGGAACGTTATAAAGTGTATAACGGCCTAATTGAAAAAATCGGTTGTCACCCCAAGATTTTCCCGGCAAGAAGCCAAAGACTGATTTCAACTTAATTTCATAAATAAAATCGATATGCACCCTCTCTCGGACGGCGGATGAGCCCGGTTGGGTTCCATTGCGACTCCTCGGGCAACGCGGTTCGTTTCTCGGCTATAAGCTGGGTTGGGGAAAGCGGAAATAGATAGCGGTATTATTAAATTACAATGTATGGAGGAATATAAATATTATTAGTGTAGCATTTATATGAGATATGAAATCGGAGACTATCACGGTTGTTTGACATTATAACTGAGATAAAAGACCATTACCTCCAAAATTAAGTCCATTCTCTGGCTTCACTAAGTGGACGATACCTTCTGCATCCTGATGAACAACATAAAAACAGAGAAAGAATTTCTGGGTCATCTAAACTCCATACACCCAAAAATTAGATTCACTTATAAAGAAAGACGGCTCCCTACCATTTTTGGATGTCAAAGTGACGAGGATCAGTGACAATATTCTAGGGCATACATTATAACGGAAGCCCACACATACGGACAGATATTTGCATATAAGCTCACACCACATCCCCTACCATCTACTTTCAGTGCAAATTATGAGCCCGCGAGCGCCCATGGAAGAGAAGGCGCTTCGACCTATAGTAGGAGGAGCTAAGCGCCAAACGCCGATTAAGGCAGGACAGATTTTTCTATGCGATAGTCGGATTTGATAGTCTGATCAGACTATCGGAAGGCACTCTTGCCATACATTTGTTTGAGCATTCAATACACATTCGATCCAACTATCAGGTCGGATGTGTATTGAATGTTCAAACGGCTAAAGCTGTTAACTACAACGGGCGAACCCGTCACTTCAGGAAGTGTTAACAATATTAGATCGTTATATCTCGTGAGGTGAGTGTAGAAGACTTGCGACATTCCCAACGTTCCAAACAGTCCACTGTCTAGTTACGCCAGTCACCCGTAAGATACCAATGCCTTACCGCGAGATAACAAGGCTTATCACCCAGCAAGCAGCAAGCAAGACAGTCACACCCTCAATTCCATTTGCAACCAGATTACTCCGGTCTCCCGACTGGTTACAGATTAGAGGTCGCTTGCGCGGTCCTCTCCCTAACGTAGCGGTGATACGGTATCTACCGAATCTATCGCGGATCACGGTATCCTTTGCCCGGCCCTTCACCCGGAATCGGGTAACAGAATGGTCGTTTTAAGAGCAGTTTCCGTAACGATAACAACTACCCCTGCTCTATAGGAAACAATTCTGTTTTTAGACACCGGCGGCTGTCGGTCGGAATGCATAATCGATTGGCTGATGCCGCACGGCGCGCAAACCATCCAGGAGCGCCTGAAGGTTAACTCCTAAGGGAAACTGACCCGCAATCCAGAGTCCTACCTGGGCTCGCACTTCTGCGTGGAGGCACCCGGTTGGGTATTGACCCGTGCGTTTGGCCGACCCTAAACACATGGGTCTTAGTAGCCGAACTGCAACCGGGCTCATTAGCTCCCTAAATGTTCAAACAAATGTGTGGTGAGAGTACATTCTGATAGCCTGATCACACTATCGGATCCGACTATCGTATATTAAAATTCTGACGTGTATTGCCGGCCTTAATAACTTCCAAAATACAAGTTTTGAAAATTAAAAATGAAGCAAATTTACACTGTTTTTCCCAGCCCGCTTCGTCCGTATTCACCTCCCATACAGTTACATAAGAAAGCAAACAAACGCGCCAACCGAACCCAATCAGATATGCCATTTAACTTTGCCGTTCTGCTACAAATCTCCGCAGATGGTAACTACAATTTATCCGGGGAGAATAACAAATGAGAAATGGGAAACTTGAAACAGGCGAATGCGGTATCCAGACAGATTACCCACAAGCGTTTTGTACAATATATCGTTTCGTTCGATATCGCCGAGGGTATTAATCATTTAAATGAGAGCGCTGGGGGAATCTCATATTCGACTCCCCTTACTAGACTTGCGAGAGCAGATTCTGCGTATTGCTTGATATGGGAAATATGAAAAGATAATGCGGAAGCCAACTGAACCTCAACTATTTTCAACAATAAAGTATTGCTATAGTCTGATCAAATCGAGTATTTTATACGGTTAAGGCGATTTAATTTTATTTATTTAAAACATAACATAAAATGCGGAAATACATAAAAATATTCATAACACGTAATAGTTCAAAGTAAAGGACGACCCACATTCACATGCCCATGCTCAGCGCTTACCCAACTAGGCCGAATATGCATACGACGTCGTCTGTCTTAGGTGGAGCATACTGTATCTAGGCATACGACATCGGGCATGTATCTGGCATGTATCAGGCATGTATCTGGGCATGCGCTGAGCGCGATGCTAGAGAATTAACCAGTCAATATTTTATTTATTTTATTTATTTATTTATTTACTTATACATATACATTCAAATTCATGAGCACAACAGAAAATAAAATGACAATTTAGACAATGCCGTCGTATGCTTTTAAAGTTATCTGTGTGAGCCAGGAGCTCACACATCTGTGTGAGCCCAGGTTACATAGCGCATGCATTTAAAGCAAATGATAATCTTTCTATTATGCTAAGCAAAGAGCAGCCGAGCCCGCCTTGCTAGGCACCCCTGTGTTAAGGCGAGCTCACTTCGGGAGTCACACTAGAGCGCCACGGTTGTGTCAAGGAAAGCTCTAAAATATTATTTTTTAATTATTTTAATTTTAATTTATAAACAGTATTATTATTATTAATAATAATATTGTTATTATTCTGATATATATATATATATATATATATATATATATATATATATATATATATATATATATATATATATATATATATATATATATATATATATATATATATATATATATATATATATATATATATATATTTTAAGGGTGTAAATTTTTTTAAATTATTTTCAATAATATATAAAATTAGATTCATGAAAAGTTACTTATCTGGGGTCCTGGTGGACCAGAAACATTTTACCGATAGTTAATGTCCTCTTTAAATACTTAGGGCAGCAGCACCTGTTTCCGCAATTGATAATTTATGATGTTCTTAGTTATTGCAGCCGAATTACTGTATGCCCTTGGATGTAATAAGTATAGGAGGATGGTTTCTGTAACAGAAATGGATGTTAGTAACTTATTTTAGAAGAAATTATATGATTGAGAATATTTCGACACAAGTCGTATTCATCTCCATGACATTTCTCTATAATGATAGAAATGAAATGTCATGGAGATGAATACGACTTGTGTCGAAATATTCTCAATCATATAATTTCTTCTAAAATAAGTTACTAACATCCATTT